>VWYK01054306.1:0-18598 GCA_013399775.1 Semnornis frantzii
GAGAGAGAGAGAGAGAGAGAGTTCTCAATTTAATGGAATGTTTAAGAAATAGCCAGCATATAAAATGTCACCTTTTAAATGGCTAAAATACCTGGATAAGATTTCAGGATGTGCACCTTTCCCTTTTTCATGGATAATTCATGCAGGCTATCTTGGTAACAGCTTCTCCCATGCACCATTTTTATTCACTGAAGGCTGTACTGCTACGCGTGAGTCACAAAAGCAGCAAATAAGCAGCAGTTTAGCTGCCACGAAGGCTCTGTGTCTGCTTTCTTCAATTAAACAGGACTGTTGCAACAGTTGGTCATAACATCAGCTTCCCACCACAGCTCCCAGTTGGGGATGCTGGTCAAGCTGGAAACAGATCATTAGCTGACAGACGTATCGGCAATGTTCTCCTAGTTTGGGAGTTGGTGACAATGAAAAGTATATTTTATCCAATTCCAGTTTTGATTAGATAACTCTCACAGGCATTTGAAGGGTCCTACATCTTCAAAAGACCTGCCAGCACAAATGTTGTAAAAAGCAATTTAGATATCAAGCTGAACTGGCAATCTTCCTGGAAGCAATGTCCATTAAACACTGCAAAATGCAGCTTCCAACCATCCCTGTTAGGAGAGGATCTGACCTAGATGTTTCTGGCACCTAATACTAGACCACAGTTGACAGCCTCTCCCTGTATCTACTGATAGAGACACACCTCAGAGCTAGGATTAATGAAACTAATGGAGGGAGTCCAACATAGAGAGCTATGAGGATGGCTGGGGACTGGAACACCTCTCCTGTGAGGAGAGACTGAGAGACCTGAGGCTGGTTAGCCTGGAAAGGAGAAGGCTGAGAGGGGATCTGATAAATGTCTACAAATATCTGAGGGGTGGGTGTGAGGATGAAGGTGCCAGGCTCTTCTTGGTGGTGCCCAGTGATTGGATAAAGAACATGGGGTGCAAGCTAGAACACAGGAGGTTCCACCTCAACATGAGGAGACAGTTATGGTGAGGGTACCAGAGTCCTGGAGCAGGTTGCCTACAGAGGTTGTGGAGTCTCCTTCTGTGGAGACTTCTGAAATTCCCCTGGATGCATTCCTGTGTGACCTGCCTTAGGTGATCCTGCTCTGCCAGAGGGGTTGGACTGGATGATTTCTGGAGGTCCCTTAATATTCTGTGATTCCATGAATCACCTGAAATCCACGGGTGACAGCAGCACAAGTTAGGTGAGATCCTGATTCACTCAACCATTCCACACAGTATGTAGAAATCTCACATATTATGGAAGTCAACCCATATATCAACTTCTTATTTTCAGACTCTACTGGGTAATCACATCAGAGAGAGTTCCTTGTGGTTATCATCTCTCAAGGAGGAGGCCAGAGGTTTTTCCTCTGTATGGTGTCTATTGTTACATTGCATGATTGAGGGCAATCAGTTTGGACAAGTTTGCCTGTAGCAAATTTTTTTTTTTCTTCATTCTGTTGGGTGATTATTTTACATTCATATAATGCCTGGGACCTGGACATTTAGAATCTGGTGGTCAATTAGATGGACTTGATGCCAGATGGAAAGAGCCTAGCACCAGCATTTATACACTGTGTCCACCTGCATTGTTTCCCTTGTCAGAAATGGTTTTAACTTTGTTAAGGAGCTGTCCACAGGACTGTATTAGTGAATCTCCAGCAGCTTGTGATATTCAGACAAGAACTAAAGCAAGTTCACTGATCAAAGCACAACACTTGGAATCTGCAGCACCAAGGACCAATGATGACACTACCTGAAGACAGCCTGAAATGCAAAGGATAAGCAAGGAAGCAATGAATTCTCTCCTTCTAAACCTGCTACAAATTTGGTTTCCATTTTTCAGAAACTATTGCTAAGACAATGAAATTCCTGAGAAACTGTAAACAGTTTTACCCTAACTCCTTAATACATTTAATCACAGAATTGATTGGGGTTGAAAGGAACCTCTAGAGATCATGAAGTCCAACCCCCCTGCCAAGGCAGGATCACCCAGGGCAGCTCACATAGGAACACATCCAGATGTGTTTTGAAAGTCTCCAGAGAAGGAGACTCCACAACCTCTCTGGGTAGCCTGCTCCAGGGATGTGTCATTCTTACCATGAAGAAGTGTCTCCTCATCTTGAGGTGTAACCTTCTGTATTCTAGCTTGTAGTCATTGTTACTTGTCCTACCACTGGGCACCACCGCAGAAAGCCTGGCACCATCTTGACACCCACCCTTCAGATATTTATAGGCATTGATAAGATGCCCCTCAGATATCTCCAGACTAAACAGCCCAAGGTCTCTCAGTCTTTCTTCACAGTAGAGATGTTCAAGTCCCTTGATCATCCTCACAGCTTCCACTGGACTCCCTCCAGCAGGTCCCTGTCTCTCTTAAACTGGGGAGCTCAAAAGGGAACAAAGTATTTCAGATGTGGTCTCAGCAGGGCAGAGTAGAGGGGCAGGAGAACCTCCCTAGACCTGCTGGCCACACTTTTCTTGATGCACTCCAGGATGCTGTTGTCCCTGTTGGTCATAAGGGCACATTGCTGTCCTGTGGAGAATTTGCTGCCCACCAGGACTCCAAGGTCCTCCTCCACAGAGCTGCTTTCCAGCAGGAGGACCCCTACTCTGTACCGGTGCCTGGAGATATTCCTCTGCAAAGGAGTAAGAGAGGTTGCAACAAAGATCTGTCTAAGATAATGGAAGAAGCTGTCCTCCAGCCCTGTTTGTTTAGAAATAGATCAGTAGGAAATCTTAATCCATTCTATAAGAAGATAAGCAGCAAAGGTAGAACCACAGCAAGAAGAATAGCCTTATTATGAGAAGATCCAAGAATATCTTCATTTCAGAATTGGATTAGGGCTATGACAGACTGTGCCACACAGCAAAAAGGGTCTGTGCCATTAATCAGGGAAATCTAAAATTTGATAAAATGTGTGTGTGTGCAGAAAGATCATTTCATAAACACATTTAAGTGAATATGATGTAATAAATTGAGCCTATGGACATGTGCTGAATAAATATTTATGACAGCAGTAAAATGTGCCAGTGGTATTCATTATTTCAGAGCTTTTTCCATGACAGGTAATGATTTTTTTTTTCCCCCTTTCCAATTATGATTCAGTGCTACATTTTTATTTTTAGGTTTTCTACTGCATATATGCACTGAACATATAGTCTTGGGAAAAAAAAAAAACCCAACATTTTCAAAATGCTCTAACAAAACCAAACCCTGCACAATATGCTGCAAATCTAGAGTCCAAGGGAAGGTGTTACATAGATTCACAGGGTTAGAAGGGACCCTCAAAGGTCATCTTGTCCAAACCTCCTTCCAGTCAGCAGGGACACCTCCAACTAGAACAGGTTGCTTAGGGTCCCATCAAGTTTGACCTTGAATGTCTCCAGGGAGAGGGCTTCAGCCATATCCCTGGGCAGCTTTCTGCAGTATTTCACCACCCTCATTATGCAGAACTTCCTCCTGACATCCAGCCTAAATCTTCCCTGCTCCACTTTCAAACCATTGCCTCTCATCCTATCACCACAAACTCTTCTAAACAGTCCCTCCCCAGCCTTCCTGTAGGTCTCCTTCAGATATTGAAATGTAGCTCTATCTATCTTCCACATCAGAGGACAGAAATTGACCTAGCACCTCAAAAAAGCTACTAAAACATCTCATTATCATTAAGTCTCTGTTAGATAAGAGTAATGCTCCCTGATTCCTCATCTCTTCCTGCCATCAGTGACAAAACTTATGAAGATACTGAAAGAACAAAAGGACACTGAATCAAATTTTATGCCTGATAAACCTTACTATGAGGGACTAAGCAGACTTCAGCCCCACAGAGATTTTGTAGTGGACAAGTTGTATCCAGACCATTTTTATGAATATTGTTAACGTGCACTCATCCATTGGACTCAGAGTAAAACCTGCACTTCCAGGGACCATCTTCAACCCTGTTCTCTGGAAAACCTTATTTGCTGCCCCTGCTCTCTACAGAGATCCCTCATGCCAATGCAATATGAAAGAGGATTTCAGTACATAAGGAACAGCTTATTAATTTTACACAGCTCTCGAGCTATTTTGAAACCTACCCTGGAGAGTACTGTCAGCAGCAGAGAGTGATTATTTCCTCAGCTTCCTTGTCTTTTTCTATTCAACCCATCTGCTCGGCACAATGGGCTCACAACCTGTGACTGAAATTTCTAGATGCCACCATAATACAAACAAATATTAAAAGTTAGAACATCTGCTAAGATAAGAAACAAACAACACCCAACATGAGTCTATGGTGTAGGGCTTGAAAGGAAAAAAAAAACACTCCATGAAATTCAGAAAGTTAATGCTGACCTTCTCCCTGTTGACTATTCACATCTCTTGGCATTGCACAGGGCAAATCCCTCAGACTGACTGCAAACTAGAAAGCCTTGTCCCATCCTTGTGGCCAGCAGGAGTAGGGAGGTGATTGTCCTCTTGTACTCTGCTCTTGTGAGGCCACACCTCGAGTATTGCGTTCAGTTTTGGGCAGCTCATTACAAGAGAGATGCTGAAGTGCTGCAGAGTGCAGAGTAGGGCTACAAACATGGGAAAAGGCCTGGGAAATAAATCCCATAAGAAAAGACTGAAGGAGCTGGGCATGGTTAGTTTGAAAGAGAAGGCTGAGAGGAAACCTCATCACTGTCTACAGCCACCTGAAAGGACATTGTAGAGAGGTTGGTGTTGGTCTGTTTTCATGGGTAAACAGTGATAGAAGAGGGACTGGCCTCAAGCTGCAACAGGGAAGGTTTAGACTGGACATTAGGAGAAGTATTTTTCCAGCAATAGTGGTCAGGCATTGGAATGAGCTGCCCAGGGAGGTGGTTGAGTCACCAACCCCGGATGTGTTTAGAAGTCATCTGGATGTGGTGCTTGGGGATATGGTTTGGGGTGCACCTTGCAGAGTAAGGATAATGGTTGGACTTGGTGATCTCAAGAGGCTTTTCCAAGAGGAATGTTTCTGTCATTCTGTGATCCACTCTGTGAAGTCATCCTAATGAACTGCTAATTCTGCCAGCAGTCCTACAGTATCGGACAGAAGCAACTACACCTTTCACAATTTAGATCATAGAATCATAGAAGAATAAAAGTATAGAATTATGGAATTGTTTTGGTTGGAAAAGACCTCCAAGATCATCAAGTCTAACAACCAACCTAATCCCAGCATGACTGGTAAGCCATGTCTCAAACTGCCATATCCACACACTTCTTGAGCACCTGCAGGCATGGTGACTCCACCACCTCCCTGGGCAGCCTGTTCCAATGCCTGACCACTCCTGCACGAAAGACAATTTTCCTAACCTCCAAACTAAACCTCCTATGGTGCAGTTGCAGGACATTTCCTCTTGTTCCATCAGCTGACGCTGGTGAGGAAAGACCCAGCCACACCTCACTGCAACCTCCTNCAACCTAATCCCAGCATGACTGGTAAGCCATGTCTCAAACTGCCATATCCACACACTTCTTGAGCACCTGCAGGCATGGGGACTCCACCACCTCCCTGGGCAGCCGGTTCCAATGCCTGACCACTCCTGCACGAAAGACAATTTTCCTAACCTCCAAACTAAACCTCCTATGGTGCAGTTGCAGGACATTTCCTCTTGTTCCATCAGCTGACGCTGGTGAGGAAAGACCCAGCCACACCTCACTGCAACCTCCTTTCACAGAGTTGGAGAGACAGGCTCAGTTCCTTCAACCACTCCTTACCAGACCTGCTCTCCAGACCCTTCACCAGCTTTGCTGTCTTTTTCTGAGCAAGTTCCAGCACCCCAATGTCCTTCCTGGAGTGAGGGGTCCAAAACTGAAGCCAGTATTCAAGGCAGAACCTTATCAAGTACAGGGACACAATCATTTCCCTATTCCCACTAGCAACACTATTAATGATCCAGCAGAGTCCTGGTGGCCTTCTTGGCCACCTGAGCACATTGCTGGCTCATATTCAGCTGACTGCCAACCAACACCCTTTTCCACAAGGCAGCTTGCCAGGCACGCTGCCCATAGCCTGTAGCATGGCATGGGGTTGGTGTGACCCAAGTGCAAGCCTTAGCATTCAAACATTAGATAGAGGGAGAACACTGAAATGACAAGCAGTGTCTGTAAAACAAAATGATGTGATTGGAAGCCACCAGTTCAAATCTTGACCCAATGCATTACGACTGCATTTCTCACTTAATAGACATCAGATACCAGGAGCAGCAGGGATCACAGGGTAAGCAGAGAACAACATTTAATGGAACTGCCCCCCATACGGCCCCAAAAATGTTAGTGCTGATGGGGAGTTTGAAAAGATTTGGCTTATATCAAAAGACAGGCAAGTCTCCTCTGTGAAGACATCAGAGCTTGAGGCTCAGTGCCCTGGCATACACAAAAATCAGTGGTTCAGGCCCTTTTTATACATGAAAATAATTACAACAGTTCTGTAACAATCAAAGCAAGCAGCAGAGAAAATAACTGCCTGTTTAAAAAAAAGAGATGAAAAAAATCTCTGATTTTCACAGGAAGAAAACATTCCTATTTTTTTCTCAAATCTACACTATCTGCTCAACACATTTTCCTTTTCTTCTTCCTCTCCCCATTTTTTTGCATCCTCTTTTTTTCTCTTTTACTATTTTCTTTTCCCCTTTCCCTTTTCTTTTTGTCCTTTTAGTTTTCTTCCCCATTTTTCTTTTCTATTTTTCATTTTCCTTTCTCCCTTCCTTTTTATTTTCCTTTCCCTTTTTTCTTCCCTTTTCTTTTTTTCTCATTTCCCCTCTCCTTTCTCTTTTCAGCACAAGTCAGTTCTGTTAATCCCCATGACCTGCACACCAAAGAAAGGAAGAGTGGCATTTGCTCAGCAGCCACTATATTGTTTCAATAGTACTGGGTCTCATCACTACCATAACAGCAGCAACCAGCAATACAGAACTCACTGGAGCTTTGTGGAATTCCTTTCCCCACTTCAGGTTGCTGTGTGACTTAGGGTTAGATGTTTGCCACATTTCATAGATTCACAGAATAGTTTGGATTGGAAGCAGCCTTAAAGATCATCTAGTTTCAACCCCCCTACCATAGGCATGGACACCTCCCTTTAGACCAGGTTGCTCAAGGCATCATCCAACCTTGTCCTGAACACCTTCAGGCAGGGGGCACCTACAAACTCCCTGGGCAACCTGCTCCAGTGTCTCACCACTCTCACTGGAAAGAATTTCTTCCTAATCTCCAGTCTAAATCTGCCCTACTCAAGCTTCAATCCATTCTCTTGTGCCCTGTCACTGTAAGCCCTTGGCAAAAATCCCTCCCCAGCTTTCCTGTAGCCACCTTCAAGTCCTGGAAGGCTGCTTTAAGGTGTCCCTAGAAGGTTCTCTTCTCCAGGCTGAACAGCCCCAACTCCCTCAGCCAGTTCCCATAAGGGAGGTTCTCCAGCCCTCTGATCATCCTTGTGGCCCTGCTCTGTAACCTCTCCAGCAGCTCCTTGTCCCTTCTATGCTGGGGGCACCAGGACTGGATGGAGTACTCCAGGTGGGGTATCATGACAGCAGAGAACCAGAATGCCTCTGCCAATGCCAAATGGTCATGCTGGATGCAGCCCAGAACACAGCTGTCCAAGGTCTCATCCAACCTGGCCTTGAACACCTCCAGCGAGGGGGCATTGACAACCTCCCTGAGTAACCTGTTCCAGTGTCTCATCACCCTCACTGCCAGTGACCACTGCAGGCTCATGCTGAGTTTTTCATCTACTGACACTCCCAAGTCCTTCCTCTCCAGACTGCTCTGGAGTCACTCTTTGCTCAGCCTGTACTTGTGCTTGGGATTGTCCCACCCCGGGTATAGGACAGATAAAGCTGTGTCCGCCTGAAGCAAACTGGATGGCTGCTCATTAACAGGCAGAAGCAAAAGCTGAGCAGAACAATCCTTAACCTCTGTTGTGTTTAGCTTTTTGTTTGACACCCAGCTGTGGGAAAAGCAGTACCCGATGAATTGCTTCTGGAGGGACGTCTGAGGCACGGCATACGCTAAAGCAGCATGGAATCTGCTCTAAGCAATGCCAATTGTCAGCAGAGTGTTACACACTCTGGCTGTGCCCCAGATACGTCTCTTCTATCACAGCCAAGTGCACAAGAGACACAGAGGGAATTTTCTGATGGCCAATCTGACCATTGTGTGATTTCTTTGAATCACTCAAGAGCTGATTTACCCTGCCTCAGCTCCTCTCCGTGAATCGGGAATGACCATGCCTGGCAAACCTATCGTCAAGATAGGCTGTGGCACTGGACAGATACTGGGGGTGGGACAAGAGTTACTAACAGGGGCTGAAGTGAGTTCTGCAGATCATCTAATCCAACTCTGCTGCCAGAGCAGGTTCTCCTAGAGAACACTGCACAAGATGGTGTGCAGCCATGTTTTGAATGTCTCCACCACCTCCCTGGGCAGCCTGTTACAGTGCTCCACCACCCTCAACATAAAGAACTTCCTCCTCACGTTTAGATGAGTTTCCTATGTAAAAGTCATCCTGTCATTGGGCACCACTGAAAAAAGACTGGTCCCATTCTCCTGAAGCCCACCCTTTAAGAATGTATAAGCACTAAAATGATCCTCCCTCAGACCTGTCTTCTCCAGACTAATAGGTCCCAAGTCCCTCAGGCTTTCTTCATAAGACAAATGTTTCAATCCCTGAATCATCTTCATAGCCCTTTGCTGTACCCTCTCAAGCAGTTTCCTATCTCCCATGAACAGGGGTGCCCAGAACTGGATGCAGTCCTCAAGACGAGGCCTTATGGAGCACAGTGGAAGGGGAGGAGGTCATGCTCTTCTTGATGTAGACACATCACTTTTTGACATGACAGAAACAGGAGGGGGAATGCAGAGATGCTGAATTGATTTACTCTAACTATGAGGACTGATCCGTTTCTCCTCCTGATTCTCCCTTATTCCTAACTATACCTTGGCAATTAACTGACCCCCACAGAAGACAAAAGCACCGCCACACACTACAGGCATACTAAACCAAACCCAAACAAACAAAAAACAACAACAAAGAGGAGATTGTCTATCAAATAGCCAGCAGAGATCAAGTTAATGACTTGAAGCAAACAGAAAGTATTTGCAAAATCCTGACAATATTTATTTACTCACACCACACCTGCTATGATCAGCCTATGATCAACCTTTCTCACACCTTCACCACTGACCTTGCACTGCGGCAGTGACATTAGTCCCTTGACCAAATCCCAGCTAAAGCCATATGAGATATACAGGCTGCACTCAAAGCTACCTTGCCAAAGCCTAAGCTCCTTGACAGGCAAATTTCATTCCTCTGAGTACAATGAAGAGATAGGATCTGAGGAATCTCCAGCTGAGTCACTTGCAATTTATATCAGCATTAATAAATGCTGTATCTAAAGTAACTACCTCTATAGATACCTAGCATTTAATTATTTACCTTTGCTGACCTCAAGCTCTTTGAAATTAAGTTCCTGCACCCTTCCACAGAAACTGCATTTCTGTGTAGGTAATTATGCAAACCATGAAATCACTGCCACCTACAAACTGAAATTCAAATGCCTGAGATGGATACTTACAAGCCATTATTCTTAATAGATCAACAGCTCCTCTTACCTGCATGCTTACCTAGTTTTCACTGAATCACAGAAACATTCAGGTTGGAAAAGAGCCTTGGGATCATCAAGTCCGACCGATGACCCTGTTCTGCACAGCTCACCCGTAAACTGCATCCCCGAGCACCATATCTAAACGACCTCTAAACACATCCAGGCTTGGTGACTCCACACCCACCCTGGGCAGCCCACTCCAATGGCTGACCACTCTTCCTGTGAAACAAATCTTCCTAATGTCCAGTCTCAACCTCCCCTGTTGCAGCTTGAGGATGTTCCTTCTTGATTATTGCTAATTACCTGTAAGAAGAGACTAGCACTGACCTCTCCACAACCTCCTTTCAGGTAGTTGTAGAAAGCGACAAAGTCTCCCCTCAGCCTCTTCTTTTTTTAAACTAAACGGCCCCAGCTCCTTCAGATGCCTTTAGCTCCTTTTGCAATGGCCTGTGAAGTTATTAAAAAAAATCTCACTTGAAAGGTGTTTGGGTTTGGTGCTATTATTGCAAAATAATGTTACTGTTCTTTATTCACTGGTTTCATTGTGTCTCCATTGCTGGAGTTACTCAAACCCAGCCTGCACATCAGCCTGCACAACCTGCTCTGGCAGAGGGGTTGGATTATAGATTCACAGGTTGCATTGGGTTGAAAGGGACTTCATAGGTCATTTTGTCCAACCCTCCCTGCAGTTAGCAGAGACACCTCCAACTAGATTGGGCTGCCCAAAGACACATCAAGTCTGATTAGATGCTCTCCAGAGGTCACTTCCAACCTCTACTGTTCTGTGATTTTTGTGCCTTCTCTCTCTAAATGTCGAGCAGTAGATTTTACTATACTCATGTCAGACAACAGCTAAAGGCATCAAATTATGCTGAATGATGAGAAGCAAGCTTCATGAGCTATAGTGAAAAGACTTCCACAAAAGTCTGAAATTATCATTACAGAAATTGTTCTGGCTTCCACCCCAGTGAATGACTGGGTTTGTATTAGAAGTCAGCACAGTTGAAATGAACACTTAGCATACAAACCCTCACACATCTAACACCTTCCAGCCAACAGCTTCCAACCAAACCATGCTGCACTCATCTTAAACATAGTACTTGAAAAAATTAAGCCTTCAATTCTTGCAGCTCACAGAATGGTTTGAGTTGGAAGTGACCTCCAAAGATCATCCAGTCCAACTCCCTCTACAGTCAGCAGGGACATCCTCAATTAGATCAGGTTGCGCAGAGCCCTGTCAAGTCTCACCTTGAATATCTCCATGGATGGGGCCCCAACTACCTCCCCAGGCAACCTGTTCCTGTGTTCTATCATCCTCATGGTACAGAACTTGTTCCTAACATCCAATCTAAATCTGCTTTTCTCTAGTTTGAAGCTATTGCCCCTTGTTCTATCATTCCAGGCCTTTGCAAACAGTCTCTCTACATCCCTCTCACAGCCGACTTCAGGTACTGGAAGGCTGCTACGAGGTCTCCCTGAAGACTCCTCTTCTCCAGGGTGAACAACCCCAACTCCCTCAGCCTGTCCTTGTAGAAGAGGAGCTCCACCCCACCCTGATTATTTTTGTGGCCCTCCTCTGGACCCACTTCATCAGGTCCATGACCTTCCCATGTTGAGGGCTCCAGACCTGGATGCAGTCCTCTAGGTGTGATCTCACCAGAGCAAAGTAGCAGAATCTCCTCATGCAGTCTGCTGGCCACAGCAGATAAGGTGATAAGGCTGATAAGGTACAAGGCAAGCATCATACTCCTGTGACTTAAACAGAATTTCCACGCAAATAAAAATTGCCTGGAATAAAACTTCCCAGCAATAAAATAATGGTAGACTTCTCCCCCACCTTCCCTTGCCCAAACAATGCTTTCTTGAACCTCACTTGCTGTAACAGATTGTTTAGGAAAATGGACATTCACAGTATTTCCAGGTTTTGTTAGAATAATCTGCAGCAGCACTTGTGAGCTGCTCTGAATGCCAGCGTTAGGGTGCATGCCCCAGGCAGATCTAAAACTCACAGCGAGGCAAACACAAAGCAGCCCAAGAAGAGCATGGGTGGAAGGATGGGGCTTGGATGGGAGCCACGGCATGTTCTGATCAACTGGGACACCAGGATTTCAGGACACATCCATTTAGACACAGCCAAAGGGGCTAATCTCACATCTGTTGTTTTGTCACAACTTCTAAACCCTTCTCTGTGGGCAGAGAACATCCAAACCCGAAATAACAGCATGATTCAATTCTTGCTCCTATGTTTTCCATAAATATGGCAATTCACTCTTCTGAAAGCTTCCTCATGACTCTTGTCATGTGAAATAAAGTGAGCACATCCACTAACTGCACCAAACCTATTTTAAAAATACAGGTGCCTTCATTAGCATTGGCAACATTCCATTCACAGCTTAAAAAGAATTGTTTTGGTAGAAGGGGAACCAGATCAGAAGTGTTGCATGGATAAAAGACATCGAGCCTGATAGAGGCACAGCAGAGCAACTCCTGTAGTGGGAATTCTGTGCCTGAGCTCAGTAAGAACCAGACCCAGGGCAATGATCAGTGTCAGGTCATTCTTTAGCTCTCAATTCCTTTACATCTTATCTCAGATGGTCAGTGAGGAGAAGCAAAGCCATGGTCATTTCTCCTCTCCACCTACTTCCCAGCACTCTACAGCTGCTGTCACTGAGAAAGTCACCCAATTCCAGTGACTCAGTACTGCAAACACGGACTAAGACTCCTCAAGGTAGAGAAAGTTCCTGGTGAGTTGTTTGAAGTTTCTCTGAGTCTAATCATTCCTTGCTCTTCTTTATTTTACAGTTGCAAATGAGCTGAATTAATGAAGTAAATTAGAGGAGCCCTAACTCGGCTGCAGATACACAGGCACAAAAGAATGTATTTGGAAAGCAGTCGGCTTCCTTTAGAAGCATGTTGGCGTTTCCTTGCAGATACAGCTGCAGAAAGAGAGAGCTAAAGAAAGAGTTAACACTTCTGTCACTTCTGAGTAGGTGTCTGAGCACATCCTCCGCTAAGGCCCCAGAATGATCTGAGCAACTCTTTTCTTGCTGAGCTTTCCATCTCTCCATGCTTGAGCAGCAAGCTCTTCAGGAAACACCTCTCTGCCTATCTAAAAGGGAGACTTGTCATTGTGCCTGTTACAGTTCAAATAGCTGCAATGAGAACCCAGACTCTGCACATTCCTCACTCCTTCAGGTAAGCCCTGCCTCAGCTTCAGCCTTGCCTTCTGAGATCAGGGCCACCATGTATCTATTGTACATGGAGATCATGGACACCACAACTCTATTGTCCACAGACATTTTTCTTATCAATCAAGCCCCAGAAATGAGAAAGCTTTTTGGCTCTTATCCTACCTGCAGTGCATGAGGCAGTCACACTCTTAATCTGGGCTGTTTTGGTGGCTTCAGCCAGCTCAGTGCTACAGAAATTCAGAACTAGTTGCTGCACTTTCCTATGATGATTCAGTAATCGCAGGTCAGAGATGCTGTATGCTCTTCCCTGCCACCTCATCCCAGCTCTATGGAGCACCATCCCAGTAGCACTAGTTCTCTCCTCCACTTCTCCCACTTTGCTTCACTGATTCATTTTTTTCTGTCAACTAAGAAGGAAATAATAGTTCTGACCAACTACACCTGTGGTTAAGGAATACAGTCACCAAGTATTCTCTAACAATTTCAAGCCTTACAGAAATGTTTTCTATTTTCAGCTTAAGTTATGGAGCATTTTCTCCTGAGGAGGAAGCATTGGTGATGTGTATGTGTGTGCATGCACATGTTTGCATGCAGATGTATAGGTAGCTATGAGAAATAGGAGGGAAAATTACTTTCAGACATCCATAGAGAAGGAACTTGGACTCCTGGTGGACGGCTAGTAATCTATGAGACAGTGATGTGCCCTTGTGGCCAAGAAAGCCACAGGCATCCTGAGGTGCATGAAGAAAAGCATGTCCAGCAGGTCTAGGGAGGTTCTTCTGGCCCTCTACTCTGCCCTGCAAAGACCACACCTGCAATGCTGGGTCACGTTTTGGGCTCCCCAGTTCAAGAGACGGGGCCCTGCTGGACAGAGTCCAACAGTGAGCTCTAAGGATGATTAAGGGGCTGGAACATCTCTGCTATCAAGAAAGGCTGAGAGACCTGGAGGTGTTTAGACTAGAGAAGAGAAAGCTGAGAGGTGACCTTATCAATATCTATAAATATCTGAGGGGTGGATGTCCAAGTGAAGGTGCCAGGCTCTTTTTGGTGGTGCCCAGTGACAGGACAAGGAACAACAGGTACAAGCTGGAACACAGGAGGTTCCACCTCAACATGAGGAGACTCTTTCTTTACTGTGAGGATGGCAGAGTACTGAAGCAGGCTGCAGAGAGAGGTTGTGGAATTTCCTTCTCTGAAGTCCTTCAAAATCTGCCTGGATGTCTTCTTGTGTGACCTGCCCTAGGTGATTCTGCTTTAGCAAGGAGGTTGGACTGGATCTCTGAAGGTCCCTTCCAACCTGTGCCATTGTTATGAGTCTATGTTGTTATCTGGAAAGAAAATGTCTAAAAGATGGTAAGGACAAAGCCTCTCTTCTGTTTGTTACTTTTAACTTTATAGAACAGCACTGTTATTTATAATAGACTTTTTTCACCAAATCAGACAGTTCCTTTCTACTTATAATCACAGCTACATTCACAAGTCAACTTATTATCACAGCAAGATCTATCAGCTCTGCCTACATGGTATTTACAAACTAGAAAGGAAGTTGTTAGCTCCGAAAAATTTGCTACAGATACTGGGCCAGAGCTGAGGACACCAAACTTAATAACAGATAGACAAATTAACTGACACTGGAGAAAGACAAGAAAGAGGTCAGTAATGTCATCTTGATTACTCAGAAAGGTTAAGGACCTTTGCAATCTTTGACCAAAGAGAAGACAAAAGCTTAACTTCAGTGAACTCCACTGTGTGATCCATGGAAAATAGAATAACCCTGCATATCTGTACTCTGCCCTGGTGAGACCCAATCTTGAGTACTGCCTTCAGTTTTGAGCTCCCCAGTTTAAGAGTAGAGGGCTACAAGGACAATTAGGGGACTGGAGCACTGCCTGATGAGGGGAGGCTGAGGGACCTGGGGCTGCTTAGTCTGGACAAGAGAAGACTGAGAGGGGGTTAATAAAAGTTTATAAATACCTGAGGGGGAGAGGAGACAGCCTCTGCTCAACTGCTCCCTGGGAGAGGACAAGGAGGAATGCACAGCAAAGCTGCAGCACAGGAGGTTCCACCTCAACACAAGGGGGAACTTCTTTACTGTAAGGGGCACAGAGCACTGGCATAGGCTCCCCAGAGAGGTTGTGGAGTCTCCTCTGGAGGCTGGATGCATTCCTTTGTGATCTGAGATAGATTGCACAGTCCTGCTCTGGCAGAGGGGTTGGACGTGATCTCCAACATCTAACATCTCTAACCCCTAACATCCTGTGATCATCCTGTGGTAACCCACGGTTAAGGGCTATCCGGGGGAGAAAATATAAAGACTGTAGAATTGGTTCTGCACAGCAGTTCTACAGCAGAGTTTTGCCCACAGAGTCCTCTCCTGGACTAAAATGAAGAGACAGAAAATTTCCCTTAAAGCCAAATCAACTTTGTGCTATCAGGAAAAAAAAAAAAGAAAAAAAAATCTAAAAAGAAAAAAAAAAAAAGAAAATCCATCTTTGAAAATGAGAATCAGCAGGAAGTACGCTCTGTTGAACGCTAAATTAATTTCTTCTGATAACTTATTTCCAACAGTATTTGATTAAAAGACAATAAAACATGATTTAAACCCAGAAAAAAAACCCCACGGTTACCACGGGCTGAGGCAAAAGTGGGATTGCTGATAAGTGACAAGAGTGTTGTTATTTATTTAGTTCTTGTAAAGGCACCCCAGTCAATCAATAGCTGTGCATGTACTGAGGCAGCAGGGCTTGTATAAAGATGCTTATCAGAAATCCATGAGCAACGTTCCACTTTTGATTACAGTGCTCCAGACTGCCCGCAAGACTGCTGAAGACTCTCTGCCTCCCTGACAAGCCATATTGACAGAAATAATAATATAGAAACCATGCTTCCTAATATGCATAGCTAACTGCACAGCCAATTAACCACTATGCTGTCTGAAATGGCTTTGTTATTCATTTTATTCCAACTGATGTTAATACTTTGGCAGCCGATGGGGATAATAACTGATGGAGCATATTGGGAATTTTGAAAGGGGATATAAAATTTCTGTAATTTAAAGACGTGGAGAAAGCTTCTATGCTTTGCAGTTTTAAAACATGAAAATGTCTCGGTTAGGTGTAAGAAGCACTCAGAGCAGGAGAAGTGTTTGAAAATCTGTGAATGAAAAGAGACATAAAATATATATATATATGTAAAAAAGAGGATTGTGATGTACAAACAGGTTGAGAAACAAAAAAACAATGAAATAACCAAAAAAAAAAAAACCCTCACAACATTAAAAGAGATCTCTCCCTCTAAAAAAAATACAACACCACCAAAAAGGCAATTATATCATGAAGCTGAGACTCTTTCACTTCTACCTCTAATAACACATTGAGTAATAATGCTTGAACATCTGGATACATTTACATGCAATGTTTTAATCAAAATAGAACCATTTTCTGCAGCACAAGAAGCATATTCTAGCTGAAATATGTCATTTCATTTACTCTAGCCCCTACAAATATTTGGAATCTTCCCTGAGCAAGGGCTGCCTGATCCAGCCAGCAGTCTGGTACTCCAGTAATGGCCAAGAGGTGATTTTGCTACGCAAGTCTCTCTAAATGGACATCATGTGGATGAATCCAATGTACCTAATTTTCAGTAAGGAAGGTGAAACACAAACTGGAAGAAACTGGTCTAGCTCAGAAGTGGGAGAGCAGTAAGCATGTCCCTGCTTCCATACCACATTCTAGATGGAAAAGACTGGAGAAGGGAGTGTGCTGTGGTGACACCATGCTGGTTCTCAACTTCAGCTCCCACCTCCAAAATATATTACCTTTTCTTCCTGAAATCCCTCATTTTCCATGAATATTTCTTCCTGCCCAGGAACTCTGCTGTTAACACACTTTTTCAGCCCCTCTGCTCAAACTCTTAAATCTCTCTACTGTCCCACCACAAAGGTGGTCCCTAGAACTTCTCCACCCTAGGCTACCACTTTCTTACTAACTGCCTCCAGCACTCTACTTCCTTTGCTGCAGACTGTCTCTACTTCTCCTAAACCACTGGCCTATATCACAAGTCCCAGTGAGTCAAATCCCTTCAGAACCCCTGCTAATCAAAGTCCTTAAATGGACCACCCCTACACTTGGCTACTCCTCAGCTCTTCCTGTCCTGTTTATTCCCTCCCCATTTTTTGCCTTCTCTTTTCAAGCACATTCATGTGACCAACACACAGATTTCATTACTCACCTCCTGGCTCCTACTCTGGCAGATTAAAAAAAAAACAAAAACAGAATCAACTTATATTTATCAGAAAACAGCCTGAACAAGATCCTGAGAGCACAGAAAGGAGAAATAGCCAGGAGAAATGAACACATTGTGCTTGTCCTTTGGTAAGTGGATGAGGAATTAGTGCAACAAAAGGCCCAGCCCAGCAGAGACCAAAGAGATGCTTGCAGTAAGGAAGGGGTGAATGAGGATGGTGCAATCATCCACTTGGCTAGACTTTTAACTTTTTGAATTGTTCAACCTGCAGTTGTCACTTTGCATATCATCCATCGTGTTCCTGGATTCTTAAAGTAACTGCCTTTCTTCATTTAAAGTTATGGAGAGAGTTTCAATCCCTATCCTTTTGTGTAGGCTTTTACAAGAGCAGGGACTGTCTGCGGCATCTAGAGGCACTGCAGTATGAGTTACTCCATCTACTCCAAAAAAAGAAACACAGAGATTGCATGGTAGATATAGATATAACAAAAGTAACATCTTCTTCTTAAGTGGAGAAAGGAGATATGAACACAAAGTATCCAGTAACCCACATGCTGCAGAGACCACTGGCAAGCATGGAGCAGCCTAGGACTTCCACTTGTGAATATCAGTCCCTTGCTTACCTCTCTGTCTTTCTCTTTATGTTGATAATGCCATGACCCAGAGAGTTATTTTCTTATTCATTACTGCAGTTAAACTTTCACTTCTTTCAGCCATCATTACCCTGCTCAAGACTAATGAGAGTCAGCAAGCCAAAAATAAATCAATCATTTGGCCAAGCTCGAAAGATGTTTAATTTCTACTTTTAGTATATCAGAAAGCTGCGTGCTAAACTACTTTTTAAGAGAGGGAACTAATTGCTTGCCTGGGATTCTCTTTGTGCCTTTGTGACACACAATGCTGTCCTCTAAAACCATGTGAGATCGTACTATGGAAGCAAAATACCAGCAAAATTACCTGAGGAGTGTTAGCAGCAAGACTGTGGTTTGGTTTTTCAACAGAAGTGGAAGAAATCCAACTACGTTGGGCTTTTGGCTTTGCTTATACTATTAGATGGAATTGATTTGACTCAAGAGAAACTGAAAGAAAAAAAAAAAGAAAGAAAGCTTCTGCTGAGAGGATGGGGGTGGAAGGACCAGTCCGTGCCAGGGGTGGAGAAGGAGGGTGTGGATGTCATTTATTGAATGTCTGGGCTAAGTGCTTGTTCCTCCTTTTCTTTGACACTTCTGATTCACAACATTAGAGAGCAATGCTTTCATCCGGGAATCAACTAATTGACCTACCCTAAAAGCATGGTGGTTTTTGACTTTTAACAGGTATGATGCTATGATAAGCTAGGAGATAACAAAAAAAGCAGATATGAGGTCACCATAAAGACTGCAACACTTCCACACAATGGAAGAGACTAACTGCAAAACCAAATGGAGCTAATGCTGAAGGATACAAGCCTGGAAAGCACATTCTCACTCTCACCTGGCTAAACCAGCAGGGCTAGGACACTGGAGATGGGTGCTTGGACATGGGGGTAAGAAAGAAGCAATGGCCTCT
>VWYK01054307.1:0-24483 GCA_013399775.1 Semnornis frantzii
AGAAACAGGCAATGCCGAATGCCTTTGACATCAATCTGGAGATCTTCCAGATCTGACAGACAGAAAAGATACAATAGAAGAAAAGAAGATACAGCTGTGTCAATAGCTTCTCTGAAATTCTCATGCAGAAAAGATGAATGCATGTATATGCAGGAATGTACTGAGCATAAATACATAGAATAAGTTATAATATAGAATGAGTTATAATGCATTTTAATATACATGAAAAAGGTCAAGAGGAAGAAATAAAAGATGTCAGCTAGTTAAGGCATTACAGATGAGGTAAGACATTTTTGTCTAATAGAGATCGATTTGTACCAGGCTATGTAATTGAAATACCAGATTGGTAGTGAGGGAATTCTGAGCCCTATGCAAGATGTATTGGCGATTTCCATCCAGGGGAAACATGCCAGCAGCACAAAGTCTCATTCTATTAATTGGCACCCTGGATGGCAGGCCTAGGACTAAACATTGCCTTTATAGCTTGTATCACACCACTCCTGTGAACTGCACAGCAGAGAGCCAAGAGAATAAGTGCCTTCAAGACTTCCCAGTGTAAACAGATTTTAACTAAAAAGGCTATACTAAGAAAATTTCCACATTAGCCCTAGTGATGGTCCCTGTGGCTGCAGCATGTTCTCTTGGCAGCATTCGGGTATTCATGTTGACTCTGTGCAGTTTCTGTTTTCTGGACAATCTCTATGCAGGATTGATAATACAGCCACATATATTTAAAATAAATGCACTTTGTGGGCTGGTGCTGAGGAATCACTCCTTGTTAGACATTGTGTATGCAGAGAGCCAGACTCTTTGCCGGTGTGCACTGACATAGTCCTTTCAAGGCAAGGATTCATTTCCCTAACAAAATAACAAAATTAGGGCTGGATGCAGTTGCAGTATGGAGGGAGAAAACTTTTGCCCAGATCTTCCCATGCTGTGTGAGGGAGAGGATGCTTTATGATGTGTGAAGCTAGTGAAAGGACAGAGGTGCCTGTAGCCTCTCCCAGGTAAATCCACGTTGAATAATGGCATAGCACCAAATGGATACAGATTTAAAGAATTCTTAGGACAGCCACTTAGTATTAAATGAAAACCATCATTACCTGCAGAGAAAGAAACCAGAACACCAAAGCACCACATCAGGAGTGGGAGTTATCACTGTTAGAGCTCTCTTCCCTTTTTTCTTGATAGAATGAAAAAAATCTACAAAGAGGTAAAAGGAAAGGAAACTGCAGGCAACAGAGCTGAAGGTGTACAACTGGAAGGGCCAGAAACAACAACCATGAAGAAAATCATGAGGAAAGCAGCCCTTTTGTAAACTCTGCAGGTCAATGTCATCAGAACAGTATCTTTACAACAGCGAAAAACCAATTTCTAGTCGTGAGAGTGCCCTCTAGTGTAAGTGGGACCTTCAACTGTTTTGCTCCACTGAGTGGAAGCAGTGAGTCTCATAGATATGAAATTCAACCACACCATGCTAATTTAAGAGCAAATACTGGCTGCCCTGCCAAAAAGGCAGAACCTTGGCTTAGCAGCAGCAGCAAACTTTAAAAGCCAGCCCTTAATCCTGCACATCACTGGCTTATCAAACATTTTTTGTGTGTGAGAGCCTGCTCATCAAGATGAGGGTATGAACCCTGCTGCTAACGAGTTGTAGTAAAATGACATGCACTGGCGAGCAGATAACATCCAAGCTGTGTGCACCCCTTCAATCCAAGCTGTAAACATGTTGTCTCTTAAGGCTGACTGGGCTACAGTACTGTTTGAAAAGGGTACAGAAGAAAGGAAATGACCTCAAGCCACGCTGCTAAAAGCAGATTTAGTGAAGGAGGCAGGTTTTTATTTTCAAATCCATATTGCGGAGCAAAGAAAGAGGAGCACAATGGGACTGAGAGCATGGGCTGCACTGTGTTACTGCAGTCCTACACCGAGGATGTGTGAACATCCTGATACCACAGCTGACTTAACACAGGTTGCATGCTGGCACTTGGCCAGCTACACCAGTTACTAAAGCATATACTCCACTTAAAAGGATTTCCAGAATGTTCCTTTCACGGTTCTAACATGAAAACATTAGAAAAGAACCCATGAGCTGGCCAAAATTCACTCTTTTTATATCAATACAAATTGAGAAAAACCACTAAGGGAACTCCTTAAAGTGATGTAAGAGATGGAGTCTCATCTCAAGGAATTATGTTTCAGTTTCTTTCTATGTAGACTAACCATAGAATCACAGAATATATCTCGTTGAAAAGACCTTCAAGATCATAACAGTCCAACCTTCAACCCAGCATTGAAGGAGCAACACTAAACCATGTCCGTGAGTGCCAGATCCACAAGCTGCTTGAACATGTCCAGGGATGGTGACTCCATCCATTGATAAAGATACTAAAGAGGATAGGCCCCAGTACTGAACTCTGAGGGTCACCACTAGTAACTGGGCACCAGCCAGATTTAACTCCATTTACCACCATTCTTTGGGCCTAGCCATCCAGACAGTTTTTTTAATCCAGTGCAGACTGCACTTATCCAAGTCTTGGGCTGTGAGTTTCTGAAAGAGAATGCTGGGGGAGACAGTGCTAAAAGCTTTACTGAAGTCTATGTAGACAATGTCCACAGCCCTTCTGTCATCCACTGGGCAGGTCACCTTATTGTAGGAGATCAGATGAGTCAGACAGGACCTGCCTTTCATAAAGCCATGCTCACTGGGCCTGATCACCTGGTTGTCTTGTATGTGCCACGCGATGGCAGGATGACCTGCTCCATAACCTTTCCTGGCACCCAGGTGAGACTGACCAGCCTGTAGAATAGAATAAAGGGGGAGATTTTACTAAGGTCTGTGTGAATGAAGCTGGAGAGAAAGATAAAGTATATTTAAGGTCCTTCCAATGCTTATAAGAACCTACTAATAGGCTGTTGGAACAGTTAAAAAGATAGTATGGTCTCCTGCATTGCTCTTTGTCTGCCACCTGTTCCCAAAATGGAACACTTTAACTTGTCCTGGCACATGGATAAAAGTTGCTTGCAGAACAAGGCATAAAGTGGAAGAAGTGAGGCCGGGGAATATTTAGATTCACAAAGCTGAATCAGCCATCATGGTGGCCATTGTCTGACTCCTTAAAACAGAAGACAGAATTTTCCTGTTTGCTGTTTTCCAAGCTTGTAAATTACTTTCATTTTAAGAAAGCATCCAGTCTCAATTTAAAATGTTTGTGATTTACACTGTCTGTGACTTTTATTCCAGTCTACCTGTTTATGTCTAGTTGTATTTTGGAGTAGTTGGAAGCGTTGGCGCAAATTTATTATGATCACTTTGCACATTGATCACAAACAAAAATCTTAAAATCTGTAATATTCAAAATCTAAATCTACATATTTTGTAGGCTGTCCATCATAGTTCAGATCTGAATGTGATATATTTAAATTGGTCTCAATGCCAAAGGAAAGCGACGACAGTTCTTACAAAAGGACTGTGACCCTGAGGACTCTGTATTGGTAAACCTGAGTCTGCAATTCAATGTACTTTGAGGTGTTTTTAAGGCTCTCACAATATGAAACAGGTGATAAATTGACAGCGTCAGTAAGCACATGGTAACACAGGTGGAGAAGAACAACCTCAGTTATACTTGGAGTGATGACCTTTGAATGAAGTGTTTAGCAGTCAGGGGAGTGATGCTGTGAACCCTTTATAAACAATTCCCTGAAACTGGGAATTCAGTAGTATTCAGAAAATGACAAATCAGATGTTAGTAATTATTAAGGAAGGGATCAAGAAGAAAACCCTTTTAGATCTGTGGTGTCTAGATGCATAGCATGCCTGCAGCTGGTGCACTGGTCACCTAGCTTCAGGACATCTGAGAGTGTCTGTACCCTGCAGGTTAGGCATGCTGCTACCTAGTCCGCCACTGCCCAGAGGTTCCCTCCTTCCCTTCCCATGTATCCCAGTTGCTCTCCAGGCAACAGGCATTGAGTTCTTGTGCCATGTGCTGGGATGTGGCACAGGTGATGTGAATAGGGATGGTGCAGAGGAGTACTTCAATTGGCAAAATATTTTGGCTTCAATAATGCACAAAAGAGGGTGATACAGCAGTTGTCCTCATATTCATGGATGTTTTGTGGAGAGTCAACAGGAAATGGTTATTATTTTTTATAAAACCAGACAAGATGCATGGAAGGAAATTACCAGGCAGCAAACTGAAAACAAACCTGATGAAGCTTTTTAATTTTTTTTTTCTAAGTACTATGTTGCTAAGTTCAAAACCTTGGTAAACAAAATAAGAAATTAAACATTACCAGTTTTGAGAAGGGGACTAGGCAAATTGATGAAGAATGTGCCTACCACCAACTATTAAACATTAAGATGGAAATTTTGACTCAGAAAATTCTAGAAATATGAATTGATAGAAACAACTAAGGTGAGCTGTGGCCAGAATCCTCCTGTGTCTGCCCTGGGTTTCTTGAAGCACTGGTAGGTATAGAACACTAGGAAAGGCAAGCTCAGTGAGTACAGTCCATTTTGCTGTTTAAATTTGCTTACAGGAAATGGGAACTATTAAGAAAAAAACGAATCAATTTTTCCTTTGTTCTGTAAGTGACAAAGCTATCAACCAGGCAATTTGTCTGTAGTATTCACACAGGCACAGCAGAAGCAAAGTGGCAAGAAAATGACTGTCACTTTTATTCTCTGCTTTTTTTTTTTTCACAAGCACATTTTCAAGGATAAAATCATCATAATTCACAATTGCTATTAGTGTTTTAGGATTTGTTTGGGTTGCTTTTTCACATCCACAGCTGTGTAATGCAACACACAACCTCATTTACTAACCTGGGAAATCATCAGGATTAATTTTCATGAATGCTCAGTGCCAGCAAGCTTTGCCGCATCAGATCTCAGCCTTTCTTTCCAAATCACCAGAGGATCTTCCTCAAGGATTACTGCTATGAAACTAATAAAATACTCAGAATCCTTCCGTTGTGTGACAAGTCAACAGACTGCCAGATGAGCCAGTTCTCTCCCTGTAGGCTGCTAAGGTTGGCTAGTACTGACCAGACAGAATTATTTTGCCTTCATAGCTTACAAATAGGAAATAGCTGATCAGTAGCAGAGATTGTTAAGGTTTAGGCTCACAAAGCAATTATGAGATGTTACCACCTGAGGCTGATTCAGATAGCTACAGCAGAAGATTTCTGCTACTACCCTACAGTGGGTTGGTGATGGCACATCAAATGTAATCAGCCCTCAGGGAACATGCCCTTAAATTTACCCTTTAGTGACAGCACTAGCAGCACTGCTGCAACACTCAACTGCTCACTTTCAAATCTACTTCATATTCCTAGATCAGCATTTCAGAGCACTCCTTCCTCACAGGCAGAACAGTGCTTTTAACATTTTCCTTTGTATTTCATCCAGTTCAAATTGAGCCATCATCCACACTTACCCTATCTCTTATGTAATGAAATGGATGATCTAGTGCCCTCTATCCTGAGGGGGTAGCTTCTGACTTACATTCTGATTCACCCATATTCCTCACAGAGCTGCAAGGGACAGCAGAGTGTATATTTAATGAATATTTAAGAAGACATTTCCTTGCAGATAAAGGAAAGATGAATTTTCAATGTGCAGTGGAAAACTGCTGAAAATCTTTGAGTGTCCATTTTTAAGTACATGCATTAAAAACCCAAAGTAGACACCTTCACAGTTAAAGTGTAGCAGAAGTCAGCCTTTGGAGCTCAGAAGGGATTTTTGTGAATCACTGCTACCATAGCTCCTGCTCCACCGACCACAGGGCTGGGCTGATCAGCTCTACAGAAAAAAGAAGAAAACAAAAATCACATTAACGTGTATGTAATCAGCATGGTGGTACCTAGAAACTAGTAGCAGTTTGGCAGCTAGTGAAAGCACGTGGAAGCATGCTTTTGGTGTTGGTTGGTGGAAAGTCACTCCTATATACTTGTGATTTTGCCCATCATCCTAGCACACGTACAGGTGAAGGTTTGAATTCAGAAACTTATCTGTAACAAATACAACTGTTATAACTGATTACATTCTTCAGATGTCAGAAAACCAGGAACAGCAAGACCAGCTTGAAAGATCTTGTTCGCCCTGAGGAAAACAATGTATTTTGACAATACACATAGTAACCGAACTGACTGCTACTTGGGGATTGAACCTGACGCTTTAATCCATGAAAGGATACCTTGACTGTTACAGGGAGTTTACCTATACATAGCAAATTAGTTTTAGTAATTCCCTGTCACAGGGTGACAGCAGAAAGTCCCGGATATAGATGAAACCAAGTATCACTCCTTGAAGCCTTGCTGAGCACCACAAATGAGGAATCTGAAGGACTTCCCAGACAGTCAGAGATTCACCTGGTTTTGGGTTTCGGGATTTTTTGTAATAATAAAGTGCTTAAGAACATTTCCCTTGGTTGTACAGCACTGAGACAGCTTTGGCAGGTGGTTTAAGCTTTAAAAAGAATCAGGTGATCCCAAACACAAATGTGGCTTGCAGAAAGGAACAGAATCACATAGAAAGGTTTGGGTTGGAAGGGACCTTTAAAGATCATCTCGTCTAGCTCCCCTCTAGTGAGCAGGGACTATTTCAATGTAGATCAGGAAGACAAGTCTAAAAACAGCAACGGGGAAAAGAAGGCTTCCTGACAACCCCAAGTTTGTTTTGCCTTGCGTCACCGGGACACACGGAAGCAGGTTACTTTCAGTCGCCGGGAGGCCAGAGAAGTGGCGGGGCCCGCCTGGTAGGGCGGACAGCGCCAACGGGCGGCAGCGAGGGCTCGAAAGGCGACATGGAGACGAAGCAACTGGTCCCCTGCTCGAAAAAGCTCAGCATACTTCGAGGTGGCCGAGGGACGCCTTCGTGGGCCGGGCCCGGGGCGACGCGGCCGCCGGCGGCAACAGTCTGCCCCGCCCACCGCCTGGCGCTTGCCGCTGCCGCTCCGCCATTGGCCGGACGCGGCGGGGAACGGCGGTANAAGGGGGAAGTACTGGGACCGTCGCCCCAACTCTGGGCCCGGCCTGCCTCTGCAGGCCTCCGCCTTCCCGTGGCCGTTCCCCCTGGGCCTGGTGTCGGGCGGAGAGGGGATTAAGCAGCTGCTCACTCTCCTCTTCTCCCTTCGGCAGAGAGAACTCGGCGGCTGCTCTTCAAAGGCGCCCAGGCGTGCATGGCGGGCGCTTGGCCCGCCAGCCCCGCCGACACTTGCGCGGTCACCCGCTCACCGGAGCCGGCTGGGGAGACCCAGGACGGCGGTGCGGAGTGCCGCTGGAGCGGGCAGCTGCTCATAGGCCACGACGGGAAACTACTGAGGCGTCCGGCTGCCATGGAGAGAGGTGAGGGGCTTCTGTGGGCTGGGGAGCGGCGGTGTTGCGTGAGCCGGGCTGCGGGCGCCGCTCGTCGCCCGCGTTGTAGGAGTGTGCGTGTGTACCTCTGTAGGTCTGTGTTGCCGCCGCCTTTGTTTTTGAACAAAGTGTTGGATTTGAGCTTCACTTGCGCGCTTATAAACTGCTGCACGTGCGGGTTCCTTAAGGATTTCTCCGCGGTCTCACCACTGAGTAGCTAAAGAACCACCAAAGTTATAAACTGAGCGCTGTGCCGCTGCCTGCGCGCGTCCTGTTCTGCCAAGTGCTGCCACCTGTAGCTGTAGTGCCGAGCGGGCTTAGAACTTACAGGTGCTTTCTCTGTTTCGCTGTAAGGTTCAGCCCTTCTAATTGTATCTTTTCCAAGCAGTTCCACCCGCGGGAGTCTCCAAAGCCTGTTCATCATGTGTAAGAACCGCTGATGTCAAGGAAGCATGTACACAGTGCGACCAGTTTGTCTGCCAGAACTGCAGCAGGCTCTGCAGCTGCTGTAACACAATTACCTGTTCTTTGTGCTCCAGTGTTGAGTAAGTGCCTTTTATATTTTTTTACTCTTGTTTTTAGTTCAGTTTGCCCTGAAAATTTGTTATAGTGTATGAAGACAAAGCAGATATCTAGCTGATCCGTGTAAAGGAATTGAGCTCATGTTGCTTTAGCGGCAGTAAAACTATCTGAAACATGGAAAAATAAAATGTCTGTGTTAAGTAGCCTAAGCAATCTTAGGGTAGGTCAAGTTTGCCTTCTAATGTAAATGTTTTAGGAGGTAGAAATTCCTCTTACCTTCCTGCCATTAGGAATGCACTCCCAAGGAGTGATGCTAAGTTTTCGACATCATTGCTAATGGTTCCATGATATAAATAAATATTGAGTGTGCTGTGGTGGGAATCCTGTACTTCCAGCTGATAATGGAATAGGGTGGCATTCTTTGTTATCATCCAGAAACAGTACACACACTGATACTTTTTCTTTTGGTTTTCTTTTTTTTCTTTCCTAGTTACGGTGATGTGGGAGAGCAAGTTCTGTGCAATGGGTGCTCAATGTTCCAAGTCTGAAACTTGATAATAGCCTTTATGGCTAAGATGTCTGTAAATTTATGAAGTCTCCTGTTAGCATGTGAATTAAATATGGACTTTCTATGTTTTATATCCTTACATTGTACTTTTTAATATTGTAGCTAAATAAACTTTTCTATTTTGAGGCTTTCTAGATTATTTCAAATCAGCCTTCTCCTTTTCCCTAGTTGTGATATACCTATCTGGAAGGGGCCCCTTTTTTGCTTTTATATGGTGTTTCTTACGTGATGCAGAATTTAGAATGTTTGTCCAGGGTCTCTCCATGTGTTGCACCTATTAGCACGCACTTTTGTGTGATAAGAAAAATCAGTTGCTTTCAGGTGAGTGTAAATTTTTCTGGACACACAGTGCTTTTTGTGATCTAACTAGAAAAATTGGCCAGGCCTGAATGCTCTTTCAAGCAGAGAAGTCACTGATTTCTGGTTGTTGTTTGTTTGGTTTTTTTTTTTAACTGCCACAAACATCTTGTCATTATTAAAAACTGACTGTGAGCCACTCACATCCTGGACTACATCAAGAGGAGTGTGGCCAGCAGGCTAAAGGAGGTGATTCTACCCCTCTGCTCTGGTGAGACCTCACCTGGAGTACTGTGTCCAGCTCTGGAGTACCTAGCACAAGAAAGACGTGAGCCTCTTGGAATGCATCCAGAGAATGGCCATGAAGATGATCAGGGGGCTGGAGCACCTCCTGTATGAGGACAGGCTGAGAGATTTGAGGTTTTTCAGCCTAGAGAAGGTTCTGGGGAGACTTTATAGCAACTTTCCAGTACTACAGGAAAGACGAGGAGGGGCCCTTTATCAGTGGGCATAGTGATAGGATGAAAGGATAACAGTTTCAAATGTAAAGAGGCTAGAGTTAGATCAGATGTCAGGAAGAAATTCTATGCTGTGAGGGTGGTGAGGCACTGAACAGACTGTCCAGAGAAGTGTGGATTTCCCATCCTTAGAGGTGTGTTCAAAGCCAGGGTGGATGGGGTTTTGAGCAGCCTGGTCTAGTGAAAGGTGATTCCTGTCCATGGCAGGGGACTTGGAGCTAGATGATCTTGAAGGACTCTTCCAACCCAGCCCATTCTATGATTATTGACAGCTTGAATGGTTCTAATTGTTACTTTCCATGGTAACTTCAATAGAAAGGACAACTGGAGTAAAAAAGGCTTTTTCTCAGTAGCTAAGTGTCAAAGACTAATTTTCCTGTATACTTCCTGCAGAGTCTTTCTTGGAAAGTGATTTGTTTGTATAACTGTATCATCTACACCATAAACTTGATATTGTCCTAAAATAGCTTGTGAGATGGCCTAAAAAAGTGATCAACATTCAAGTGATCAACATCTCATAAACAAACTCATTCCTAACTTTCATATCATGGTTGAGACCAGTGTCCTTAGTATTGTTTGTGCTGCACAAGTTAAACTGTTGTTAAGTAGTACTGGAAAGTTCCTCAAAGTAACTTTCTTGTCCTATATTTGCTGTGTTTTTAAAAATAAAACCACTAAACTTGTGATTTTCTGAGCCAACCATATGTTAAGACAAAAAAACTACACTGGTCTCCACCTGAGGAAAATGATGACTTCAGTGGCTGGGTTCAAACCATAGGGAAAAAGGAACAGATTTCAGAGAGAAAAGAAATTCTCACAGAACTCATAGCTAATGTTTCCCAAATTATTTGTCCTGAATTCCCAAAGCAAAGTCTGCCAAGCCTGCTCCCCAGTCCTCTCAGCTGTAATTAGTATGTTTTGCATGGATTAACTTTTTTATCCCTTCCCTTCCACTCCAACCATTTCTGTTTGAAGAAACTGACAGGCTCTTGAGGTGCAAGCTGAGAGAATTCTCTCTCATGGGGACATCTTTACTTGCCGTGCAGAATGGGTGTTTTTACATTTCAGAATAGCACAACTGACCAGAAGAATGAATGCTTTAGCAAAGCGTGAAGTGATAGCGATTGTACTTCATAGCTGCACCCCTTGGCGGGGAGGGAATTGGTTTGCTGCTAGGGCAACCATCTGTGTGTTAGTCTAGTCTAGCTGATGGATTTAGTTGTTTCCCTGTTTTGCATACTTTGTAGTCAGCTAATGTAGTCAGTTAAAATAGGAGACCTCACTAGTTCTTACTACAGTCTTGATTTTGGGCAACTGTAAGATGTATCTTGTTCCCACTTGGAAGCAAACAAAGTCAGTCAGGTGAGCTCACAGTGAAAGTATTCAGTGTACAGTAATTCTGCTGTATTATCTTTTCAAAGCTGTAATAGTTGTCAGGGTGATGGCTGATCTCTGGTGCAATTCCCAGGTGTCAAGTATCACAGAGCAGATAAAGATATTCCTGCTGAAAGTCTCTAAAACTGAGTTTTAAGGATGGGAAGAATCTGTGAGTTACTGCATTTAAATGCTAGTCTTAGGAAAGAATTTTAAAACTCGACTTTGTGAACAGCAATGGTTTTCAGTCAAGCATATTTTTCAGACTGTAAACTTAAAGTATGTGCCTGCTATTTCTTGTTCCCTCCCAAGGGTGAAAAATGGAAAACATTATTTTGCTTCTAGGATCCTGGAGAGACAGACATGTTGTTTACAAATGATTTGTGTTTCAAGGTAGTTGATAGATATGTTGTTTTGGTTAATTTAGTCACTGCTGTATTCCATAGGAAGCTGTCCTCTGTAAACAATGGCTTGTATTTAAAGTTCTCATTTGTTATCCTCTGGTCTGCCTGTTGAAAGATAGTTCTTTATTAGGGCAGATAACCCAATTTGGAGTGAAGAGTTAGGAGAAGGAAAAAAAAAAACCACAACAGAAGGGCTGGAAAAGAAAAGTCAGAGGCTGTGAGAGGCAGGGCAGGAAGAGCACAGAACAATGTGGTCAGTTCTCACATAGGGGTGGTGGATCATACATCTAACAGACTATGCTATTTGTGCTGCCTTTAGTTTCCATCTGGATTCCAGTAGTGCTGACTACTTAGGCGTGAAGTCCTCAGTGTTTGGGGAAACTCTAGTTAGTATAGAGTGTGGCAGTATATCCCCACAGCTTAATTTGTGCATCTCAAGCTTGTCCCCTGTTCTATGCAGTGGTTTACCACTGATTGTAAGACTAAGCTTAGATCTCAAACTACTGTAGAAACACACGAGGCTTTGCAAGCAGAGGGAAGAAAACTTCTAGCCAACTAACAGAAGCACTATGCCAGTGTGCAGAACGAAGTTGAAGCAGTAGCTCAAAGATCGCATAGCCAAACTTCATAGCATAACACTCATTATTACAGTTTTGCAAATGTGATGTGAGAGCTTGGTGGGAAACTGCCAAGAGAGTCCTTTTCCAGCAGGCTTTTGCCTGAGGACAATAAGGCTAAAAAAGACCATGTGTATCCCAGTGCTGAGTTTCCTTGTGCTGTTTCTTCCACTTCATTTAGAGATTTTCATTACTGAATACTGCAGAAGGTAGCAAAGCTTTGAATATTCTGGGTTTTGTTCATATTGAAGCAAATTGGTTAACCTGTTAAAGGCAGCCAAGAGGCTTCAGAAAATGCTAATGCTATTGTAAAAAAAAGAATACACAAGAGTGCTATTTGACTCCAGCCAACCTGCTTGTGGATAGAAGATGGGATCTAGATCTTTATATTTTAAATTAATTAAACTGCAATATAGTGAAATCGATCAGACACTGCATGTTTCATAACATTTTAAAGACTCTCACTGTTTATAGTTTTTGGGTTTTTTTTTCTTTTGTATGGACACTTTAAAGATACTGAAATACCTTACTTTCTATAGCTGATTGCCTTTCGAACCTTTATCATTGCAATACCACTGAGTTTTAATGATATTTTTGCTGGCGTCGTGCATTCTGGAGTTTTGGTATTTTGTTTTTACCTTCCTAAAGCCTCGTCTGGAAACAATTGTAATGGAACTTTTTAGTTCTTATGTTGTGATTTCCATTCAATCCTAATTGCAAAATAAGTAGCCTATGTTTATTTTTCTCAAAGAGGTTATTTTAAGTAATAATAAGTGCCTCCCTTCTCAAACTAGCAACGTTTTGTGGTTATAGGATTTACTTAAATTTCAGTATTTATCTAATTGCATCTTCTAACATAGTGTTTTACTCAGATGTAATAGTTGGAATCGTGAGTCCCTTCTCATTTGTTCAACATGTTGTCACTTTGTAAGATACAGATGATTGTCTCTTCTTACCCCGACAAATACAGTTGTAGGCAGTCGGGCCAGGTCTGCACTTGGTAACCTGCACAGCAACGTCAAAATCCACACAGTATCACCAGGTACTGTCTTGATCTGTTCTACATAATTGCATGCTCTTAAATGTGCACTGACTTTCTGAAAAGTGAGGATGGGTTCTTTGAGCAGAAGTCCACTTGTAATCTGATTGGAGATGCAAGATGAAACAACCATTCAGCCTGCCTTCTCAGTTGCAGTTTCATGTTACGGCCACAGGGTGGCATCGCTGTGTTAGTTTTGTGGCCATTGTTAACCAAGTTCTTGTTTTTTTTCCCCCAAGTCTTTACAGCTTGGTTGAACCTGCTGTAATTGGATTGCTAGTTTGAGAAGGGAGGAGCTTATTTTAAAATATCCCCCTCATAAACCTGTAGGCCCAAAACAAATGCTTCCGAAAATGAACCTTTTTTTAATTGAAAATACTTTATAGCATTCATAAATTATAGCCTGGATTCAAAATGGATGATTTAGGCAGATGAAAGCAGAATCACAGGATGTCAGGGGCTGGAAAGGACCTTGAAAGATCATCTAATCCAACCCCCATGTCAGAGCAGAATCACTTATACCAGATCACACATGAACACATCCAGGTAGGTTTTGAATATCTCCAGAGAGGGAGACTCCACAACACCCCTGAGCAGCCTGTTCCAGTGTTCTGTCACCCTCACAGTGAAAAAAATCCTTCTCATGTTTGAATTAAACTTCCTATGCCTCTGCTTCTACCCATTGCCCCTTGTCCTGTCATTGGACATCACCGAGAAGAGCCTGGTTCCATCCTCCTGGCACTCAATAATCTGTAAATACACGTCAGTCACATTATTTTTGTTTTGAGTTTTAAGGTATCAGTATTTTCCTGCCACAGGATACGTAAGTTACATCACTCTTTTATTAATCTCAACAAAAAAAACCTTCAAGCAGAAGGTTTTCTGCAGAAAATTAACATATTGCATACCGGTTGCTTCTCATAAAGATGTGAAAGAATACGGTGGTCACTGCGCCACAGTAGGACTGTAAAGCTGGGCTTTGAAGTGTATGGAAGTGTGCTGAGCAAGCAGGCTAACATCTATGAGAAGGCCACTCTCTGTCACCACTGAATGACAGTGGCCACTGAGGGATGGTCCTGATGGCTGAGAAAAGATGAGGGTTATGCCATTCTTTGAAGAGATCAGTTTGAGGAGAGAAGGGTTGCTGCCCAGGGAGCATTGTTGCTGATAGAGATACTGAACAGAACTGGCCCCAGCTCTGATCCCTGGGGAGCAGCACTGGCCACAGGCCTCCAAGCTGGCTCTCTGCCCCTGCTGACAGCCTTCTTAGTTCTGTTGTGGAGCAGTTTTTGACCCCTCTCATGGAGCAGTCATCTGTGCCACTTCTCCTGAGCTCTTCTGTGAGGATGTTATGGAGACAGCACCAGAAGGCAACCCTTCTTCTGACCTGAAGTCCACAGGTAGTTATAGTGTGAATCCTCATAAATACCATGTCCAGCACTAAATCCAGGCATGGGAAGGGCAAGAACATAATTTGGAACAGTTAGAAAAGATCAATCAAGGGCAAATTATCTCACCAAACTAACTGCCTTTTCTGATGAGATAAACAACACTAGATAAGAGGAAAGAAATGGATGTCATTCACCTTGATGTTAGCAGATGTAAGGTGGGTAGTAGCTTCATTGGGCTGTGACAGGCAGGGCAAACCCAAGCAGTAGCAATGCTCTGGGGTTGTTAACTGGAACTGATGCTAATGGATGTCATTGTTAATGGGGCAAAGCAGACCCCTAGGTGGTCCCTGGATGATGCTGATTTGGAGGTAGACTTGACACCCAAAGAACAGTACAGGAGCCTCAGCAAGCCATGGAAGTGGACTGACAGAGGGACTTCTACATTTGTTGAGGGTAAGTGCAGAGGGGACACAGTCATGCCATCCATAGCCAATGCTGGGTGCTGACTGACTAGAAAACAGATTTGCAGAAGAGGAGCTGGGTGTCCTGCTCCTGTACAGGTCCTGTCCAACAGGACAGGTTGGACCCGAGTCAGTGTGCCCTTTACATGATAAAGGGAAACTGCTAGGCTGCATTAGCATGAGCAGAGGCACAGCACAGTCCCCCTTGGGTGTGAGGTCCAGAGGTGGTGGTGTCAAACATGGAGGCTCTGGCTGTCCTGAAGACCTTACAGTGCAGAGAGAAACTATGGGACCAGAAGTTTGGCAACTTCCAGTTCACAGATGAGGAATGGTTGTGGTCTTTAAAGTCCAACAAAAGCACAAGTTTAATGATTTTTCTCGGGATTGCAAAGCAGTGTATTCATGTATCATGCTTCAGAACACACTTAGGAATTTACAGTACTGTTGGTACTCTTCAGCACTCCTAGACCCGCTCCATTCTTCTGATCTGCTAAGCATTGATTGCTGCTAGCTGTCAGAAATGAGGAACTGGTAAAAGGAGATGTGGTCTGAATATGTCCACTTTTACATCCTGTTTACTTTGCTAGAAGTACTGATGTGATGAAACTTATTCATATCCTTAAGTGTTTTAGTGAGCAGTGAGCTGTGCCATAGAATGCAGCACTTCAGAGAACACAGATCCCGGAGCCTAAATAAATAATCACATTTTCAACCAAATAGCTTAAAACCAAAAGTTAATGCACTTTCATGTACCTCAGTCCCAGCAAGTTTCAGTTTAGGAGCTTGATTCTCCCACGCTTTCTTGCACTGAGTAATACCTTGCTAAATGAGTAATCTGATTGTTCTGATTTCTCTTTCCGTGATGGCAAGATTATTTACTGCCCCAAATGACATTTTTAAATATTTTTAAACTCGGTAAAAACAGGTTTAGAGACGTGGGACTGTAGTCCGTTTGGATGCACAGTATAAGGAATGAAAGCAAAGTAAAAGGCAAGTCTGGAAATAGATGATCAGAGTGCAGATTGTCACAGTCTCCTTGCAGAAATGTTTAAAAAAGAAAGCCTGCTCAAGCATTTCCTTTGTAGCTTGTTTCACCTGCAGAGTGGTTTCACTCCAGGTTGGTCTGGAAGTCCTCACTTCTCTGAAAATTGGAGAACTTGATCTGTGATGTAGTCACATCTGTTGCTATGTACTAGTGGCTGTCTTTGTAAGATACCTGGTAGAAGATACCTGCGTCTTTAGGTCAGATTTTCACATGAATGCAAGAACTGTCTTGCTAACTCATTGCAGTGAGTGAAGAAATGGCTTCACTCATGTGAGTTCATGTCAGCGCTGCTGAACACAAGCCCATGTAAACCCCAAAATATCTTTTGTTCCTCACCTGTCCAATACTGGAGTGCCCCATCTTAGTGAGACCAAGAACTAGAAATTACTGTAAACTAAGTTAGGGGGATTTTCCCTCTCTGCTGGTACAGATCTTCCTGTTTACTTTCTGCACATTCATACATTCATGTATTTTGTGGTTTGGATCATTGCTGTAATCTTTTTTCTTACATCTCATACCAACTTTGTCTCTTCTGTACTAACAGAGATACAGCAAGAGCTTGTGCACGTCTCTTCACCCTGACGCTACAGCTTTCCATTCGTGTCCTGCTGTCCTTGCATTGCTGAAGAGATCCTTAAAGTTTACAATGCTGTCCCTTCATTGCTGCTGGCACTTGGTAATCCACTGCAAAATGACATGATCTGGGGAGCTTTCATCTTTTCCTTAGTGCCAGGGCTTTGGTTGTGTTTTACACTACAGGTGTAGCTTTGAGCTGTTCCTGAAATGTCTGTGGCACCAATTCATGTAGACTCTTCTACCCAAGTGAAGTGAAAACTTTCATACTAATGGGTGCTTCAGAAGCACTGTCAGAAATGAGATAGCCATTTACAGGTTCAGGGCATGTATCACCAGGACATCAAAACTAGTTCAAACCTCAACACTTGTTCTCTGTATTCTCACAAAGACTGAAATTCTTGAGAAGCTTTTAACTTTATTCCTCCACTCAGAGTATTTTCTTAGTTTGCTTAACTCGTGCTACCATCTGTTGTTCAGTAACTTCTCAGAGCCAAGGCAGCTGATGGAGATCCGAGTTCCCTTAGATCAGCACTTGGCACTGTGAGCTTTTTCACAACCCAACAAGCAGTTCCAACAGCTGCATGCATGAATCACTTAAGTTATAGTACCCTGCAGCACCCTGTAAGAATGGGTTATGACAATCTGGTCAGATGCCACACAAGGAAAAGTGCTATGAACTGAGCTTCTTGGAAGGTCTGACGTAAATTTAAGATCACTATTATGATACTTCTTTTAATGTAATGTGCTCTGAAGTTTCATTTGGGAATACCTAGGCTGCATTTAAGCATTTACCATTAAGTACCAAAGAAACCCTGTATGCTGGAGGGTGAGTGTGCATTTGTTAGAGCAAACCATTCTGACATTTTCCCTATGGCATTTAATGTTACTGAGAGACAGTCTGCCCCAGCAGCAGAACTGCTCTTCACATGCTTTTGAGTCAGTCTATATTTAAACCTGTCTCCAGCAGTATTTTATTTCAGTTGTTTTAGTCTGGTTTGCTTAGCTGTGGATACATTCTTGATTATGCTGTATGTTTGCTGAAAGATCTGCTATCATAGCATTGCTTAGGCTGGAAAAGACCTTTAAGATAGAGTCCAACCATCAACCTAACACTGCTGAGCCTGCTGCTGCACCGTGTCCCTCAGCACCACATCTACACATCTTTTGCATTCCACCAGGGATGGTGACTGAACTATTCCTCTGTGAGTTCTGCTCCAACATTCATGTACTGCTCTGCAAACGCTATGAAACAGCATTTCATTCTGAGGACTTTCAGGGTTGCAAGAGGATAGTGTGGATTCCCTGTTGGTTCCATAGCAGATATCCGAACCTAAAAGACTGCTGTAAATCAGCCTAGGACCATTGGGCAAACTCAGCTACACAGCTCAGGATCTTATCCTGCATCTAATGTGTATTATGGTCTAGTGTTATCATTATTTGTTTAGCGATAAGTATTGCTTTGACTGAGCATTTAACACAAGGCCATTCACAGAAGACTAGGGAATCCATATGTTTGTATTTCACTTAGCTGCCTAAATAAGGTGGGGAGGGAGCAATATGGAGGTTATGTTGTCTTGATTTTTCCTTTGAAGCTGCATCTGCAGACTAGCTGGAGCCAAGCAGGGTAACTATAGGATGGGACAGGAATAGGGTGTTGAAACTTCTTGGGCAACTTCCACAGAACTGCCTGGCAGGACTTCTCCCAGTTCTTCTAAGAAAATTGGATCAGTGGGTACCCAGGGGATAATGAGGGATGGGTGCCAGAGATGGAAAGTCTCAGTTGTTCTGCAGAAATAGAATGGGAAAGGACATGATTAAGTCCTGTGTTCTAAGAGTTTAACCAGTTTTGTTGACTTGGAGTGGAAGCCTTTCACACCACTAGAGAAGTGGATTAAACAGGTCTCAGGATGTACAGGCTGCAGGCTAAGGTAGTGGTCTTGAGGATTTCCCACACTGTAGAGCTTTAAGAGCTTGCAAGAGTTATAAACAGAATATGCAAATATCTTCCATCAGCAATTTTCAGTTAATGTCTTACTGGAGATTTAACTCTTTAACTCTGGATAGGTTAAACTTGATAGCTCAGACCACAATGAAGAGATAAACTAAAGGGCAGAGAAGCGGCCTGCTTTGCTTCCCTCAGGTTTCTAACTTGATTTATCATCTGGAAAACCACACGAATACAGGGATGCCCTGGATGCCATGCAGTGAGGGATAACCAGATTGCCTTAAAAAAAAAAAAAAAAAAATCAACCAACTCCATTCTGACTCCAGCAAATGTGTTTGCAAATCATGCTGGGCGGTTGCTCCTCTTCTCATTCCAGTGATTTTCTAGTTATGCTTCTGCAGCAAGACTGGCATTAAAAATATTTAGAACTCAATGTAAGACACTTTTTCTTTGTTGAGGCCAGTATTCATGCCTAAATACATCAGTCAAGATTTGTCAGGAAATGTGAGGAGGTACTTTTACAACATGTGGTACTATGGGTTTGGGTCAGATGACAATGTTTACCTTGCTCAGCTTCACCACATTAAGGAACTGTGGCTGCCAAAATATGATTTCATAAATAATGACATTTGATAAAATACTATTTGGTAGAGTACAGCTAATACATCCATCCCTAAAGTCAAATACTTGACTATTTTCACTACTTTATATCTGCCAGCAAAGTCACTACACCCAGACCAGCAACATAGTCCTGACCCACACTGGAGGCTGTGACCAGGACTTTCTCGTAGTTCACATGTCATACCAGACGGTGCTGACAGGAGAAGGAAGGACTACACTACAGGCTTTAACTATCTTTCTTCCTTCTGTTCATTAAATCTGCACTTGTCTGAGACAAGGAAAGAGAGTCTTGCAGCTTCATTTTATCATGTAAGAAGAAGCTTAACTGTATAATCAGTGTCTGAAGTGTCCATAGCCACCCAAGAGCATCCAGCAAAGAGAAATCAAATATTTAAAGGTATTGTAACAGTTCATAGCACACCAGGAAGGACTGCAGAAGATGAGAAACAGGCTAAGGCAGGTTAAAGAAGAATGAGAGAAGGTAGGGGAGGAGGAAGAAATCTATTGTTTCTTGTCTGCTGGGAAGAGATTGGGGAAGGAGGAAGGTGTCATAAGGAAAAAATCAAAGGGCACAATAGAGAGAACAGGAATTCAGACAAAACTAACTGAAAAAAAGAGAGGACAGAGTAGAGCAGCCTAGTCTCTACAGGTAACACCCAGCAATCTGTATCCAACCTTCATACAGCAGGGAAGTGAAAGGCCACCTCCCTGTGCCAGCTTTTTTTTTGCTCCCAGGAGAGGAGATCTGCTCTGCAGAAGAGACAGATGGCACTGCCATTGCCTGTGCTCCTGTGGGGGATTTTTCCAGATGGGGAGTTGGAAGCTTTGTGCCTTCTTCTCCAGCAGCCCTTAAGCGCTCGGGGCCTCCACCAGTCTGCGTACCCATGTCATCTGCTGCTCAGGCGTGTGCACATGCAGCTCAGTGCTGTGAGCATGGTACAGCTGAACCTGTTAGAAAAATAGCTCCATTTATATCTAGGGCTTTCTTCACGTTTGAAAAGTATCCTTGTTGCCTTTTCCTTTCTTGTAACACACGCCAGTGTTTTTTTTCATTATCAAGAGACTGATAATAAAATCTGAGGTACCAGCAGCAAGCCGAAAAGAAAGATGACACAACTCTTGCAGAGAACAACTCCAGGCAACACTGCATCACTTCATCAGGCTCAGTGCTTCCCAACGTTGTTTGCATATCTCTCCTACCACAGGTGCAACAAGGTTCTCAGTTACCTGGCAGATCTCTGGGCAGCCCAGGAAGCATCACTCTCACCACAACTCAATGAGCTGTTTACTTGATTTTTTTTTTTAAAGTCCATTTCAAATAACAGGCAGCCACCTCTCATCTCCACTTCCTGAACAGCTGAGAAAATCAGCACAGAAAGTAAAACTTTGGAAAGGTAATGTGATTTCAAGTTTTAAAAAAAAATAGAGGGAAAGTCCAAGTTCAATCCCTTTCTTTTACACATTGGATTTATGACCACTTCACCTGTGTAAATAAGTAAATCTTGTTCTGTTCTCTTATACTTCCCTTCAACTTTCCAGTCTGCAGTTGCACCAAATTACCTCCTTCTTTCCACTTCATTTTTACCGTTTCATTTTATACTTAGTGGACTCCTGCCTTCCCATTTAGTTTCATTTCCCCCAATAACAGCAGAGTAAGGGATCAGCTGCAGCAGCTGAACCACATGGAAAGCTTCATATATGCTGCAACATTCTTAAGACTAGTGTCGCTCCATTTTTCTACTGTTAAACTTCACTAAAGGGCTTACATTTTCATCTTTCTGCCATGTCCATAAAGCCTTTAAAAATCATTGTAGCAATTTGTCAAATACATCAGAAAAGTTCATCAGCTATTCCAGAGCACTCAAATGCTGTATCATCTCCAGGCTTTTGTGTGAGATAAAGGTGTTGCAAATCGTTTCCAAAATCAGATTCACACTTCACTGAATTAAAAATAAAAAGGCAGTTTCAGTGTGGGAAGCCTCTAACAGCTCAGATCTTGCCCTCAAGCCATGCTGGGACTCCTGACTAAGGTACTGCTGACATGTGGTGAGCTGCTGGATTCAATTCTATCAGGAGACCCAAGTCGAACTGGCATTTTCAACAGCAGTCAGCAAACTGGGAGTGTATGCAAATCCACAGGGCACAGCTGTGCAGCTGCAGGTAAAAGCCACCTAAGGGAGCTGGCAGCTCCAGCCTGTACTAGAAACAACTTCTGAGTGACTCATGTCGGGCAGGTGAAAGGAAAGTTAAAGGAATCTATTTAGGGCATGACACTGTGGAAAGGAAAAGCTGCAACCACCAAAACCAAGGAGAGATTAAAGTGCCTGGTGGTGATGCTGTTAATGCAGCCTTTCAGAAACAGCAAAGGATCCTGTTTTGAGTGGAAACCCTCATACAAGGCAGACACCATCCTCCACCTGAAACAGTAAGTATCACTTAGAGTTTTCACTCCTAGTCATGCCAAAGGGATTATGGGCTCCATGCACCCATCTCAAGCAATCCAAGGGCAAGTGCTGGTGCTCCTGCTAGAGGAAGGCACCAACAATCTCCAGTTCAGTAAGTGCCAATATACTAGACTAAAACATGCTCTGCAGTCCTGGGGGCATCTTACTGACCGCAATAAAACCTGTATAGGTCAACAAAGATACTTACTGTTTTAAGCAAAGTATGTGCAGTGACTTGAAATGACCAGAGTCAATGACAGAAAATGAAAGAATGCAGGATGTGTGTTACCGGAAGCATCTCAAAGCAAGGCTGGTGCTGAGTCATGTTCTGTGAAAGTAGTAGACAGGTTGTCTCAATCTGGAAGTACATATACATACCACAGAGGACAGAAAGAAAACAACTCATGAAGAACCTTGTCTACTCAAGCACAGGCTCACGTATCCAGGACCCAAACAATGAAATACACTGGCAGACAAGGTTTGCAGTGACTTCTGATGTTGTTTAACCCAGTGCCCCTGCTCCACGTATGGTCAGCAAGGCTTCCCCAAAGGAATCCCTTTGTTCCAACTGCTGTACATCAATTATAAGAAGGAAGAACAGTAGTACCAATTTTACTTTTTTTTTTCCAAAATAATATGTTTAAGCACATATTTTATGATTGTTTTAATCCAGTTTTGATGGATTTCCAGGCACTGCTGAAGATCACAATCAGTATTTTTCATTCTGATACTGTTTTCTCAGTACAAGAGGTTTTCTGACTAACAGCATCAGTAATGTAAGAACACAACAGAACAAGGCAATAGGTATGGCAGAGTTTACAAATAGCCAAAAATCACAACATTCGTGGTAGAGGTTGCATCTCCTCTGTGAAGAATTTCACTCTTGTACTCAAAATAATCATAGTTATCTTCTGCAGGGTGCAAGTTATGTATTCTTTTCAAAATGTGAAAAATTCAAGAGACCTCAAAATTCAGGAAATACAGCAACTGCTGTCTGCAATGCCGTTGTTCTCTTGAAACAAACTCAAAGAGCTGATGAAGATGCAGAATACAAGCAGTTAGGGTAATATGAGAGAAGATATGAAGAAACATTGTGAAGAAATTAATAAAAATGGGATTTTAGCATAGACAGGGTGTTACTAGGAGGAACTTCGTAAGGTCTATCGCTTGAGAAATAAGTAATGAGCAGTAACAGGCAGACAACCACTTGAAGCTTCAGCAAAGGAGAAATTGAGAACTGAGCTACGAGAACAGTAAAAAAACCACAGAGGGAAGCAGTGTTTTCACATACCTAATCCTTGACTGGGTTCTCAAGAAAAGACTGACCAAACTCACAAAAGCAGGATGGTGACCAGCAGTTGGAAAAATTAAAGTGAAAAACGTGGCATGCAGGAAGTACTGTAACAAAACAGTTTGGTTTAAAATGATTTCAGACACAGAGCAACTAGTCATCACCTGATTAGAATGCAACATATGTTCCATTAGGCAGAGCTACCAAACGTCTGTACACTCAGCTGCATTGGGGATAAAAAGCTCCCATTTGCTATAGGCACTGTGTGTTCTTTTCGTTTTACTTCTAGTGGCAATTAACCTCCCTGTTATTAAGAAAATTGAGCTAAAAGTGGAAGACAAACACACTCATTTGCAACACTGAAGAAACAAGATTCTCTTGCATTCACCCATTTCTTCAAACATGTTTTCACCTCTGAAGCTCTTTTAGATACAATGAAGTAAATCAAACCTTCCTCCTAAATTATTATTTTCCAAACATCCCAGGCAGAAACCCCACACAACTCCCACAGCTGCTTTACGTGTGTGGGTTTCTCTTCTGCAATTCTGTCTCCTTGGAGTTTGCATTCCCACTACAAGCTGTGGCCTCTGATTTGTGACCACCCCCCGAAATCACACTGCTAGAGATTAAAGGGGAAAAAAAAAAAAACAAAAACACAAACCCACTTGGCATATGCTCCCTAAAAAGCAAAGGTATTTTCTCTAACAAAGATTTTTAAAATCATGCACACACTGAAAAGCAGAGAGAACACAGCACTCTTGTACTGAACATTTAAATGCAGCTAAGCAATGCAAAGTAGCAGATCCCCAGTTAAAGCAAGAAAAGTTTTTACCCTCCAACCTTGAAAAAACTGACACAATTTGCTTCTCAGGTGGAAAATAGGGAACAAATTCAAACAGCAGCTGATATACTTGAGGCCTGCTCGAGAGCAGTGCAGCAGCTGGAGAATATGGTGGTTACCTGCCAGAGGGGGTGATGGTGTAGGAAGAAAAATTAAGAATGAGCAGTTTATTTTACAGTAAGGGGTGAGAGGTCACAGGTTGTACAGAGTTGGGAATGCAATAAACCCTTGTGATCTTCGCCCAGTGTAAAGGCAAAACAGCCTGCCATATCCCACTGGGATTGTGCTGGATGTTCTATTTACACAAGAGAATACAAAATGGAATTTGCACAGTCACCTGGCTTTTGACAGTGTCCCTTAACCCCAAAGAGCACAAGCAGCGGCATGTCTGTTTTGACCAGTGCTCAGCTGACCTCATCTTCTGACTGTTGTCAGAGGCACGCAGAACTGGCAGTTACTTAATTTGCTCTTGCAAAGGTGGGTTTTTTCCTCTATTTTTCTTCCACCCTGAGTCTACAACCGAGTTCCTGGGCTGTGACATACCAGTGGTCTGCAGTCTGGATGCATCATCTTTGCTGTAAAGTGCAACACCAGAGCAAGATGACATTTGTCAGAAGGACATATGCCAGAAGGAAGAATGAGGTGATTTTGGCTGTACAGACAGAAAACTTTGAAGTTTTCAAATGACAGAGTTGAAAGTACGTGCAAGACTTAAGCAGTCTCTGCATACATGATACAAAAGCAAAATCGAGGTGAACCTCACTCAGGTCACAGACTTCTGTGACAGGATCTTCTGAGCTAAACAAAAATCTAAAGAGTATCTTTTACATTTGCTGGTAGGCAACTGTAATGCTGGTAATCATTCAATTAGAGATGATGGGCAAGGCCTTTTGACTAATCGCAGGTGAAATATCTTGAAGACCCTGCATAGGTGTGGCCCCCACAGCTCACAATACTAAGATTCCCAAACATTTTTGGCAGCTTTTTAAAAGTTCCAGTTTATGTAAGGGAATTAAACCAAAAATCCACTAGCAACAACTGGCAGAAAAGTACTATTCAGAGACATAATCAGCCTCCACTGAACAACGCGATCCCTGTCTGTTCCTGCATTTGAAACAGCAGATTTTCCTGGGGCAGATTATGGCAACCTTTGCTCATTTGTGTTGCCTATAT
>VWYK01054312.1:900-22085 GCA_013399775.1 Semnornis frantzii
CTATGACAGTGGTCTAGATCTTATTGTACTGAATGACTAATGTCAAACAAATTTATTAGCTAGCTGTGTTAATGCAAAAGAGTGGGCTGTCCTCTGTAAAATTACTAACACATATTTCAACCAGTTTACAGAGCTGTTGTGAGTTGGGTTTGATTGCCCCCACCAATAACCTTTTCTGGAGCCCTTTCCTTACTCTTCAGTAAGGCAAGGCCTTTTGCTGGCTTTAATGAACTTTCTGCTTGAGTAGTAAGTAAAAGAGTTAGCTCCTAGATAAATTTGCTCGCTCTCCTGCTTTTGCTTAGTGTCTCTGGCATTACAGACTGCCCCACTGCTTGTGTTGACATTCCTCTTCTTATTCCCCAGCAACAACTGTCAGTCTCCTAAAATCAGCACCTCTGCAGCTGGAAATAACTGATTTTGAACAGCTGGCTAAGCACAAAAGAGAAGCTGGCCTTCTAGGGAGTTGTCTTTTGCACGAAAAGAAGAATCAAGGGTAATCCCTGCAGATGCAGAACAGCAGAGGTGAGCGTCTTGCACCAGCCTCCTCATGGGAGAACCGGGAAACTGGGTTTGCTGCTGGCTATTCTGCCCAAGAGGTGTTCTGGATGTAGCTTCTGGGCTTCATAACACAAAGTACTAATTGACTTTAAAAGAATAGCTATGGAAAAAGAGTATGTTCTTATTACAAACTATGTAACCTGTCCATAAAACATCTCTGCTCTTGTTCCAAGACTTATGATCAGATTATGATCAATATGTTCAAATGTACCAAAGCAACTTGAGAGCTCAAAACTGATCCTACTTTAAAGCTCACCCAGCGAGGCTCAGGACTCAAACTCCTGAGCAAATTACCATGGTGTAACGAAGCTGCAGAGCAGCTGAGCTGTGGCAATGGTCCCCAGACATGCTCTTAGCCCTGGGGAACAGTGAGCTAATGTAATTTTGCTTGGTCTTTAAGAGGAAGAGGTTAGCTGAGACACTTCAGTGATGCCTCGAGCTAACCGTAAACACCCAGACAGTTACCACAGCTCAGGTGGCCTAAAACAATTCATTATACAGAAGTGATTTTTCTGGCAGGTCAATCATTCAGAAATTTTGAGACATTTTATCTCTTTGCAAAAAGAAACAAAAATTTATTTTCTTCAGTCTTTTACAAAAATGGACCATTTCTGAACATTTTTTCTGAATATTTTTTCACATATGAAGCCAGCATGTGAAGCTTTAAACCATGAGCTATTAAGTTTTTTGAGACTCATTTATTAAAAGTACAATAATTTCAGTTATAAAATACCTTACTAAATCCTTAACAACGTAAAAAAAAACACTATTCCTTAATTCCCATCACATACAAACACAAAATTGTGCTGAAATTCTCTGGAACATTTTCATTCCATTTTTTTTACTCCAGGGATGACATATGTTTCTAATAACTTGCCACTGAGCAAACAGATTTAGCAGGGCAGCAGCATGCTGTGAAAGATAGCAGGATTTTCAATTTTCAGATGAAAGCAGCTGTATTCCCTGGCAGCCCTACTCCTAACCCCTCTAGGCCAGATCAAATTTTATCTGGAGCTAGGGGGTGTCTGTCTTTGACTTCAATGGAAGTTGAATCAGGTTTTCTACCTACCTGCAGTAAACAATTTGAAGCTTATCAATTAGAATATTTTTAATCGGTATTTATACCAGAGGGAATCTGTAGCAATTAACAGGATTTCTGGGCTTGGTTATTTACATATGTTTAGCTAAAAGATGACCCAGTTTTTACCAGAGAATAACATCCATGTAATTTAGGCTAGACTCAGACTAGTTCAGATTTATCAAAAGGGAAGTGCAATGCAAATTATTAAAGACTGCCCTGCACCTATTAGCAACAGATATTTTTTTCATCCGCTACATTGATATACACAAGAAAAATCTATGGTGCTATTTTCTGAGATCAGGATTAGTTTGCAATATGCATCTCACCTTTGTCTCCATGGTTTTCCCACAGGAAAGCAGAACTTTTCATCTTTAGGTTCTTTTGTTCTACAAATTTGAAACAAAATCATCCAACAATCTCCACGGTTCAAGAAAAGTCTATATAGAATATTTCTATATTTCATGAAGCTCTCTGATATTTTCAAACACCTCTCTTTGTTTTCAAATAAGGGTGCTTAATGACAGGTGCCATCTACTCAGTTGCACCTAAATATAAAAGTGATGAGCCCCAAATGACGCTGTAATCGCCTGCATGAGAATTAGTCAAACCCAGGCCATCCTCACCAGGAAGCCTGGTTTCACACTTGATTTCATCCAACTATTTGAAGAGCTAGCCCCCAGTTTTTCTTCACATCTTCACGTACTTCCACTTGGGCAGCTGATTTTCCCCTACATTAACTTTTTAATGTTTGAAAATATATGACATAAAGCATTTTATCAAGTTCTCTAAAACTACTGCCTTGCTAAAACCGAAGAAAGTGTTTAAGAATGATTAACCAACAGGAAACAGATGACCATATACATGTGTATATATGAACAAGGAAGACCAGAGGTCTGTATTTGACAAGGATTTGACAAATAAAGCACTGCAGCTGCTTATATCATGTACATGGTTGGTGCTGTGTTTTTGTACATCTTATCTGTTCTTTCTGATAAAAATCTTATTTTTCAGAGATCTCAGTGCTTTAGATCTGACATTTGTCTAGCACTTTTATAAAGTAAAGATGAAACTGTATTTAGCTCCAGAAAGCCATGGGCTTCAATGCACGCAAAGCTGAAGAAGAATCAGAACTAATCTTAACAAGGAAAATTTCTATCAAGTGTAATTCTATCTGTTCCCATCCAAATGGGACTAATTTGTTCCATTATCTGTAAAAGTACCCAGCTAGACGCTTTGACTAAAGCCTCTGAAGCATATTTGTTCAACTAATAACCATGAAAATGTACAACCACTCAATCATGCTAGAGGCATCTTCAAATCTTCAACGAAAGCCTTATCAAACATCACTAAGGGACCTTTTTCTTGCCCCACCCCAAATCAATACCATGGAATGGGGTAATGGGAATGAAGAGCACAGGACCATACCCCTCCACTGCACTGCTACAAAAGTCCAGCAGAAGTAAGACTGGCACAGATAACACAGAGTGATCTTTCTCCTATCTCTGACTGCACTTCATAATGAGGAGTTAAGGAGGCTTTCTTCAAATGAGACTCCTTGGGAACTGAGGAAGTCAGCTCTTGGTGAGTCAAGGCACACAAACTGAGGGAGCTATTCTGAGAAAACAATTTTTTTCCCCCATTCTTTTTTACCTCGACAAGGACTGCAAGATTTAGCTCTGTGGTATGAATCTTCCAAGAAGTATTCAGAATCTTTCAGAATCAGGTGCCTCATTAGCAACTAAATAGCTCTTTGCATGCTAATAAATTGGATATAAAACCTAATAAGTTCAAATGGAAAGTATGCTAAATACTAAGTGTAACAGCATGTATGTGAAACATGAATGTAAGGCATGCATGCAGTAGCACACATGCAAAGCAGGTTCATGGGCTCTACGGTTTGCTTCCCAAGCAGAATATGAGTAGGTAACATCAATTTTTCTATGTATAAATGCATCTGCCAAAGCATTTTTGTATTTGTTGTGATGAGTAATGAAAGAAATGTTCAAAAGACACAGATACTTGGTATGGTCAGGCACTCTATGGTGCCATGCATGCACTCTTGAAGAAGAAAGAGGATCTTCCTTGTGCCATCCCCTGTGAAGCCTCTTGACATCATTAGGCCAAATTCTGCTATGATGAATTTAAGCAGACACAATATTTGGTCTTTAAGAATGTACATCAAGGACCTAAAATAGCTAGGAGGGAAAATTCTGAAACACAAACATAGACTTTGAATTATTACAAGCCTGTTATGCAAATAATTTCTACACATCACTAAACCTGAAGTAAAAGTATACGAGACCAGAAAATGAGAAGTTAGTAACAAAACAAGAAGTCAGAAACTAACTTTCTCTAAAACCAAATACAGACCTTTTGAAAGCAGGTACAATAAGTACAAAGCAATTAAAACCATCATGCATTTTTACATTGTTTTTACAGAGATTACTTCTTTAACAACAACTCTATTATTTACTTATTTTTCCCTTAGAACAAGGGAAGAACATGCACTGCAGAATGTTGCCCATGCCAATGGCTGATGCAATTCAGCCCTAATGGATTTGATTGTGGATTGGGTAAGCTGCTGCACAACGTGCACAGTACAAGGAATTTCACAGAATCACATCCATTGTGTTTATTTATTTATATAGTCAGTAAAATAATATTCAGCTAGGCTAAAATAAGATCTACTCAGAGTTACAGAACCTAAGTGTTTCAGAGATGTCCCTGCCTGCCAGGGAAACACAGGCAATAAAACCTTGTGGAATGACCAACACATCCAGTATGGTTTTGCACTTGTTCAGTACCTTGTACAAAATTATCTTAAACCACTTAAAATAAAGAATTCTATGTCACTCTAGAGCTAGGCAAGAACTCTAAATCTCATCTTTTACAAAATGGGGCAAAACTCACCCACCTCAGTGGCAGGAGAAAGAGCAGTACTTAGGATTGAACCACCTAATGTGCTGCTAACATTACACCCACTTTTATTTTGTCAACTGCTTCTACCATTTCAAGCCATGCTGTCAGTGATGGGGTCACTTTTTTCAATCAGTGGTCAACAACGATAGCTTGATTTCTTTCATCTTGACAGGTCACAATAATTAAATGGAGTTACCAAGGACTTTTCCCCCTATATACAGAAAGAGGGAATATCAAAAGGAAGACTGGGAAATTAACAGAAATAAATAAAGATGGGTAGCACTGTAACAGCTGAGCATGAGCATGTAAAGACTTCTAAGACATAACCTACTAACGCTCACTGGAGATACATCGTTTTCCCAGTAGGCACACTAGCAACATTAACATAAAAAGCTATTAAGACAAAAAAAGTTAGATGTCCTCACCCCTAAAAGGTAGAAATGGTTTTCAAGACTCCTCTATACGCACAGACATGGATGCTCAGCCAGTATACAACACAGTCTCTACACCAACAAATCTATAGAAAACAATCCTATAGACTGACTAGACAAACAGGCGTTTGCCGGGAAACAGATTTTGATGTAGGTGATGCATACAGGAGTGGTAGTTAGCTGCTGAGGCCTCAGAACTGCCACGGAAGGCAGCTATTGAGATGCAGGGCAGGACCTCAGGGGAACCCAGCATGGTGACAGCTGCAGAGGAACGACCAGCATGGTGACAGCTGCAGAGGAACGACCATGGACGGTATCTTGTGGTATCCAAGGCAAATACACCCTTCCCAATGTAATCCACTACAAATCATACGTTGGAGCACACATACAAAGTTCCTCGCAGGAAACCTGTCTTTAATAGATTAATGACAGTGTCATGCTGTCTTTTTCCTGAGATGATCTTTCACAAGATACCGCTCAGTTTCTCCTACTTTAGTTGCACAGGGTTTTCAGGAAGCAGGGAGCAGCTTGGGAGCGCATAGTCTGCTGTCAGCATGCCACTTCCAGCTCCTTTAAAGAGACAAAACTAAACCGCTTTGGCTCAAACTATCTGCCTGAGAGATCCTTTAAAACTCAAGAATCGCCAGAAGAGTGCCACTTTGCACTGAACCCCCAATCGCCTGAAGAACTCGAATCAGAGCAGCTGTAAAGACAAGCGGGTATTCCTCCGGTTTAAAAAAGAGGAGTGATGCCTAACACCGAAGGGAACGGCTCCGGTTTCCCTGGTGTTTACCTTCCCGTGCGCCCGGCAGCGGGGACGTCTCCGTACTTCAACAGGCTTGAAGCTACCCCTACGGCCCCCACCGCGGGCTGCCCCAGCTCCGCCGCCAGCTCCTTGGGCCGCGCCGCTCCGCTCCGCTCCCGGTGGGCGGACGGACTGACGGACGGGGGGGGTCCGCGGAAACTCGCCCGACTCTGCCTGGCCGCGGCCGGCCCATGCCCTCCCTTTCCCCGCCGCGGTTTCCCGCTTCGCACCCCCAACCCCGCTCACCGTGCTTTGTCCGCCGCGGCGGGGGCGCGGAGAGCTACGGGGGACAGCGGCAGGGCGGGCGGGCTGGCTGGCTGTANCACAGCAGACTCTGGCCCGCCCGTGGCGCTTTATGACTGCTTGGCGGCCAGGAGCTGCTGCGTCCTGGTCTTCGCTGCCCGGCTCAGACGAGGGAGTCCGCGGCCGCGGTAGCCCGGCGTGCCAGGAGTGGCACTGTCAAGCAACGCGTCGGCCTGTAAAGCCTCAGGAATTCGGCGCTCGAGAGCCGCCGGGAAAGAAGCTCCTCCGGAGTCTCTGTCACTGCCGCAGCTCCCATGGTCAGGGCTCTGCAGGCCCCCGCCAAATAGCCACTTCGGTTGCTTGGCCCCAGACATCACCCCCCGAGTTGAGGGAATTTACAGCCTAGCTTCTCACCTAGAAACCGAAAGCCTGATCGGGACCTCATGACTCACAAGGCTGCTCAGCAATTAAGGCATCCCTCAAAATATCCATTGAGATGCTGTGGAATGAAGTTGGAAAGACCGATTTCAGATCTTCCCATCAGCCAGTTGGGTTTACCCGTGCCCAGCCGAGCCCAGCTTCTTAAGGAAAGAGAGACCACATTCTCTCCTTGGGACAGTGATACCAAGCCATAATGCAATGGGGATTATACAGGACAGAAAATCTTGTCCTCCAATATGTTCAAGGGTGACTTACCTCCTCCAAAACAGAAAACAAGAACAGTTTAATGTATTACAGTGAGAAAGGAAGGTTGGATGAACATTGCTGGTTCTCACAAGTACCTCATGGCACCAGTGCCTCAGTCGGATATGGCCTGCATATGGGGACAAGCTTGGCTGCTCTCATTACTCTTTGTTGTTGTCATGGGGCTTTCAAGCCTCCTTTGATGCTAGTTTTCTCTGAAAGTTGTTTTCTAGTCTTGGGTGTTAAGCCTATGTTACTGTGCCAAGTCTGGAGTGTATTGCCAGCTGGCAGCCTCGCATGCCCCAGGCATGGTTGGTGTGCAGAACCACCTTTTCCTGCAAGATGTGGATAGGCTAACTGGTCATTGGGGGCTGGCCTTGTCTGGAAGCATTCTGCTTCCCAGAGGCAGCAGGCAGGCTACCTTGTCTAGCCAAGCCACACAGCCCTTGCTGTGGATCTTACTTCTCCTTTCAGCCCTTTCCCATGTGTTAGCACATACTTAAACAGTGGCAATACTGCAAAGGGAATCAAGGCACTGACACAAAGCTAGGCCATCACATAGAAAAGCTGAAGTATACAGCCCTTGTTACTTCTTGTCTTCCCCAGTCTAGGGAACAGAACCTCTGGTAAGCCATTAAGGATGCTGAATTTTATCTTTAATTTGGAAATACGAAACTATATGCCTACAATGTTTCCTGGGAGAACAGGTTTCTTGACAGACTGTCCAGAAGTTTAGAGTGCAATGGGAACCATGAACATCAGCTGGAACTGAGAAGACAATCTTTATAGTGACTGATTCTTTGAGGACTGGATTTGGACAATTCGAGAACTGGACAGGCAAGTCTAAGTGAGCTGGACAGGCAGTCTCAGATGCCTTGTCAGAAATAATGTGAACCTGCAAAGAATCTGTAAAGGAGAGACAGAAGATGATGACTGAGCAACCTACAAGAAAGCAGTATGCAACAATGGCACATAAGCTAGAGCTGTGATATCTCCCTCTCCTTGAATAAAGCACAGCCTCCTCAAAACTCATCTTTCTGGCTCATTTCTGACATCACCCACCCAGGAACTCACATTGTGTCTGATAATCCCTTGAAATTTGCCCTTGATGAGGTGTGCAAGCCGTCCAGCCAGCCCGCTGAGTGAGGTGCAAACAAGCATGCCAAGCAGCTCCCCCTTCCTACTCGTTTCTTTCCCCTATGTTGTTACTGCAAAGTTTTGCATGTCTGTAAATAGTTTACATGACTGGTCTCAGGAAAAAGCTGGGTTTTCTTCCCCCACTATTGTATTCTGCATTCTTTGCACCGCCTTTCTGGCAGAAGAACAGCAATTATTTCCCTGATTCTTTTTGTTCATCATACATGTTTCTATTGGCGTACTTGCAAATATGGGAAGTTGCCTGGCCTAATGAGGGATGGATTAATTGAGGAGTGATCTCATGAATCAAAATTCAGCGTATATGCCGTCAAGGAAGAGACAGGCAACAGAGCTACAGAAAGTGGAAACCAGGACAAGACGAATGCTACATTAGCTTATTGCTTTCAAACCAGCAACTCCACATATGTAAGCAGAACGTGGCTAGGTATTTTGCATGAAGCATTCTGCCACAGCATCCCTCAGAATTTGGCCCTCCTGGTTGCCACGGGCAAATGAACAAGCCATAGCAGGCACTGATTCTATCTCAGCTTCCTACTCCCAGGCTTCAGCCATCTGCTCCCCCTTACACCCACAAACATAGTGCATGATACAGCAGTAAAACAAGATCCTGATGTGGAGGCTGTTTTCAGACTCACTCTATAAGTCTCCTTTCTGACTGTCAAATTATGATGAAAACAGTGATGACTTTATGAACAAAGTCATGAGATGCATTCAAAACCAGGTAGTAACAAGGACAGAATAGTAAATCCATTGCTTTTGGCACACTAAAAAGAATTATGCTGCCTGCTGTCAAACTAAAACTAGGAAAACAGCTTTGCTTGAAAGGCAGAGGATGATAGTGTACAGGTTGCTACCCTGTACAATGGAGGAGGGTTGGAGTGGAGCAAAACTTATGATGACATTCTCTACATCTGTCATCTGGAAGCATTGTGCACGGAACACTTTGCAAAGCAATAGGCAGATGTCACACTCCACATCAGTGCTAGCTTGCAACTTTTTGACTCTTGCAATGGAAAAGCAGAAGTCATGCTGGTGATCTAACTTGCCAAAAAATGTATGAGCTTGTTCACAGCCACCCAGGAACAATCTTGTTCCCAATCTGAGTTCTCTTTCTTATGATGCTCTTCTCATCTTTGCTGGGTAACTCATACCACTAGGTATCATATAGCTCACATCCACTTCGTGCAGTAGATTTTTTTTCTGCAATTCATGGAATTTCATCAGATCTGAAAAATTACCTATAAATGGGACAAATCCCAGGATCCTTTTCTGCCTACCCACTCTTTTCTTGCAAGCAGTCTGTAATGAGTAATACTATTCCCAAATGGAATCTATGCAAAAATCTACTGCGAATTTTGGTACTGAAGAGCCACTTGGAAGATATCTGCAGCACAGTCTGAAAACGGCATCTAGGAAGTAGAAAGGAAAAGCTTATAAAGTATCTAACGAGGTAGGAGTGGCCTTTTGGCAGCATCACCGGGAAGGAATGATCCAATTTTGGAGAAAGAATCCAAGTCCTTAGAAAAGTTGCTCACAAATGTTCCTAGAATTCAGCTAGGCTGGCATCTCACAAAGCACTGGAGAATTGCAAAGCACTTTGGGGTACCAGGCAGCAAGCATCTGAACTAGGTGGCACAAAGACTGTATTGTGTACTTAAGTTAATTTAACAGAAATTTAGTCATGTGATCACCACTGAATCAAATTTATACTGCCAAATTTTCTGTCAATGTATAGATCCAACCAGAACCTAACCAAAAAAAACCCCATGTCTTGGTAGAAAGAAGAAACTCCGCTGGAGTTGCCAGCGGATCTACAGAGGGCTTTTGTACTCCTGGAAGCATTGACACACCAACACAAACTTTGAGAGAAGCTAGCTGCAGTGCAGGGGAAATGATCACAAAGGATTGCTGCAATGCTGGCAGATCACAGCTGCCCAATGAGTTTTCCAAGCTAGGAAATGGAGGAAGGAAATCTGAAGTTGAGGGGATGACAAGGATTAATTTACACTTAACTAAAATAGCAGGCACACACTTAACTAAAATATTGACTAGTAACTTACCTATGCAAGCAGGTAAACTGGGACACTTAACAAGGCCTGGGAAAAAAAAACACAAAAACAAAACACTTAAAAGTAGAAGACTAAGATCTGAACCACTGAATTGTTAATGATAACATTTGCTGGTAAAGATATACCATCTAAAGTAGCCTGAAATGGATCTGTAGAATAAGAACAGTGAGTTCTCAGTAACCACACAAGTTAATGAGGCAAAGGTCCACTAAATTTCATTGTGATTGATAACTGTGCCATCGGGAACATATTTTGTGAGTATTTTGGAGAATCTTCTCTATAAACGCAGTCTAAGTGAACCAACACTGGCATAGCTGTAACAGATTCTTTTCCCTCTGGGACAGAAACCATCATAGCAGCTGCACAATTACCGTGGCTTTCCTGCAAAGAAACTATGAGAAATACTGTGAACTGCTTCTTAAACAACTGCAATTCACAGCTTTAAGCTATCTGCAGCCATAAACTTACCAGCAGCTAATGTTGTGATACTCATCTGAAAATTGCTGCCACTCTGGAAAAACACCTCTCATGTCACCTTCTATGCTCAGAGCCATTTCAGTTTTCAGTCTGAAACTGCCTCTGAATATGAGTCAGAGTCCTCAACTGTTAACGATTCTCAGACTTGAAATAAAAATGAATCCCTGTTCATTTTCCAAGTGAACATCTAATAGGAGAAGCTATTTCTAATAGATGAACCACAGACACAAAATACAAGCCAGTAGATTTTATGTGAGAGAAGGAAATGAAAATAAGATGCCAAAGGATTTTGTTTTTTAACACTTTAGTACATCTAACGAAGAACCAGCAATGAGTTAAACTTTTCTGGTCAGGAACTGGGAATTACTCTGATAATGCAGTTTTGCAGCTGGTGTTAAGCACTCAGTACATGACTGAAATTTAAGAGTAACCATCCATTAAGAAGCCATGACATTATTTTCTAAGGAAAAAAAAAAGAGAGAGAGAACAAAGAGAAGACATTTCATGCATCACTGAGGAGTTGTATCAAACTGCATAACTCTGCCAGCCAGCCTTTGGAGATGCTGGAGTGGGTCCAGAGAAGGGCCACAAAGCTGGTAAAGGGTCTGGAAAACAGGTCTGGGTGAGAAGCAGCTGAGGGAACTGGGGTTGTTTAGTTTGGAGAAGAGGAGGCTGAGAGGAGACCTCCTCATTATCCACCACTATCCGAAAGGAGTTTGGAACCAGGTGAGTGTCTCTTCTCCCTAGTAGCAAGTGATACCAGGAGAAGAAATAGCCTCAAGTTGCACCAGGAAAGGTATAGATTTGATATCATAAGAAACTTCTTGACTGAAAGGGTTATCAAATGCTGAAAGAGGTTTCCCAGGAAGGTGGTTGAATCCCCATTCCTGAAGGTGTTTAAAAGGTGCACGGATGTGGTGCTGAGGGACATTGTTTAGCACCAGACTTGGTAGAGTTACATAATGGCTGGGGTAGGTAATCTTAAAGGTCTTTTCCAACCAAAAAGATTCTATAATTCTATGATCAATATTCTGTCACATCAAATGTGGCAGGATCTCTATATGGACCACAGAGAAACAAATCAAATTGCTGGAAAAGAATCTGATTTATCACCACTGTATGTTTCTGTAATTGGCTTCTGTAGCACATTCAACCATGCTCTTCATGTTTGACCTTAGAACATGAAGATTGAGAAGTGAACTAGGAATGAGTGCTTTCTCAGCTGGTCAGGATCCATGTGAACATAACACAAAGGTCTTAGCTTGTGCACATTTGCTGTTTGAGGATTTGGTATGATCCACCTGGATGCTTGCTGCACTATGTCAAATTTCTTGAACAGGAGCTGTAAATTCCTTAAGTAGCTTAGTACAAGAGAAAAAAAGTGATTTACAGAACTTGATAACAGTGTCAGGTCAGGAAAGAAAAGAGAATTCTGTAGTCCTCAGCTCCTGCTTTACAGTTTACATATTTTGCAAAAACACTGCACAGATCAAAGGTGCTCCCAGGCACCCAGTGACAGAACAAGAGGACACAGTCTCAAACTGCACCAAGGAAAGTTTAGGCTGGACACTAGGAATAAATTCTTCATGGAAAGAGTGATTGCCCATTGGAATGGGCTGCCCAGAGAGGTGGTGGAGTCACCATCCCCGGAGGTGTTTAAAAGGAGGCTGGATGAGGCACTTAGTGCCATCGTTTAGTTAATTAGAAGGGTTAGGTGATAGGTTGGATTCAATGATCCTAGAGGTCTCTTCCAACCTGGTTAATTCTGTATGTGATTCTGTGTGGGAACCATTTCAGTGTTCCAGAGAGTGGATTTACATTTCCAGTGTTTAATGGGTTCTTGAGGTTACTTTGTGTTAAACTACTAAGGCCAAAACTGAGCACCAATGTTGTCTCTAAGACTGGGGTTTGAGGTTAACTACTAAAAACAAGATGGAAGGATTTGAAGCCAGTGATGTATTAAAGCAGAAGACCAGCTCCTCTAGAGAATCTGCTGAGGGAGCCAGATTCTCCTCAGGGATACCCACTGACACAGCAAGAGCACGGGGCACAAACTAAAACATATTACAGCTGAATAGATTTTTTCTTTACTCTGGGGGCTGAACACTGGCAGAGGTTATGGCATCTATTCTTAGAGAGATTCAAAATCCAAACAGACATGGTCCTGCCCCAGCCTGCTCTGGCTGACCCCTCTTTAACAGGGCAGGTGGACTAGAAGCTCTCTACAGATCCCTTCCAACCTCACTCATGCTGTGGTTCTGTGATGCTGTGCCACTTGAGGGTACCCAGGAACAGGTGCATGGGCAGAGCACTTTCACTACAATTTCAGTGGCAGTCAAATTTGAGATGTATGATAATTAAATGTAGGGATAATAAGACACATAGAAGTATTTGTGTAGGAAGATACTACACACATACACTATTTGGTGTCTTTTATGTCTGCTGCATATTTGGAGAAGGGACCAACAGAGTAGTGTTACAACCTTTCTAGGACTAAGAGTTAGGATCTGCAAAACCCTGAGAGACAATCATACAGCACAATTTAGTATCTGCCAGCATGACTAACCTCTAATGGGGGAAAGATAGCCTAGAATAGTACCTTCTTAAAGATGACGACTTCCAATTTACAGTGTGATCTTTCTGCACTCTGTCAGGAAGATAGGGAAGCTGTAACAGGGAATTTTACAAGAAGATACTTCACTGAAACTGCTATAATTGCTACCCTTCATTTGAGAAAAATGTACAAGACAAGAAACTCCTTACATCTAAACTAGATCTTCGACCTAAAACCAAGGCATGTGCTACTGCTGAAAAGAAAGACATCAAATAGCAAAGATTTTCTAGATGCTGTTCTGTGCAACTTTGTGTGCCTGACAGAGATCTAAAGCCCAGAGAAACTGTTTACTTCTGCTGTGTTCAGGGAAACTGTACATTACTCAATACATTAACAGAACAGTGTTTGAGCCTTGTTTGTTTAACCTGACTTTATTCCCAATGGTCTTCTCTAATAACTTGCCAGATCCAATGTTCTTGCTAACCACATGGCCAAACTGGAGATAGTAAGGTTAGGAAACACATCAAAATCAGCTTGTCTCAATTTGTATTCTTGAATTCTTCCTGACTGGTTTCTATGACTTCAAATGCAGTTCAATTAACTTTTTACATGACTGTGGTCTAAACAGTGACTAATGATTTAGACTTAATGATTTACCTCTGAATTATTATTCTGCTGCAGTAAGAGCAATTGAAACTTTTTTTTCCCCCTAATACAAAATGTTTCCAGTCTCTAAAATGCAGATATTTTAGGATGGCATCAACAGCAATGTATTTGATAAACTACCCATCTGTGATGCTTGAGCTCTTTCTGGATGATCTCTGACAAACTTCACTATTTTGTATATTTTTATTGCAGGCAGTTCCAAAAGACTTATGTCAGTTTTGGATTTGGTGCCTGTCATGATGGATTATACTGTGGTTTAGCAAGATGGGCATCATTAGAAAGAAATTCAAATTCTAGTGAGCACTTTCTAAAAGCCTCATTTTGAAATGAGGAATTGATCTAGCTTGGAATTGCTAGATCAAGCAATAATAGCTGAATTAAAGAGCTCCAAGTTTTCTTTTTTATTAAAAGAAATGATCTTTTCCTACCTTTCAGGATCCCTCAGAAGTCTTGTGCTTTACCAGAGACAGTATTGAAGGGATTCATAATAACTGATGGTGAAAAGTTCTCTCTGTAGTTTGCATTCTAGTACATTTCTGATTTTACTGCATAGATTCTTGTATCATCCTGTGGTTATTTAAACATCTTTAATCTATATTCTCTTGCAGCTGGAAACCTTTTCTGAGTTGGGACTACATGTACTGTACAACATTATTGCCTACAGAAACTGTCTGCACCCTGCATTAATGGCTCTGTGTCTTGAGTTACATACATGAACACATGTCTAATTTAATCTTTTTCTCCCAAGAAGATGTGACAGTGATGTAGGAGGACAGTTTACAACAGACATTCTCTAAGTGTTGTCTGTCTCCTTGAAGGGAAAAGCAGGATCCAGGTGGGAGCTTCCTAGAGTCCCACATTTTGTCTATATTTTGTCGTTCTGTACACAGTGAGCTTTCCAGCAGTTAGCTTATCCACACTGTCAGAAATATGAAAATATCGTGGCAATTAAAGACCACTGCTAACGCTGTGCAATTAGGCTGTGACTGCATTTACTTTCCCCCTAACAGAAAGTGGGTTTATTTTTTTCATTCAATCCCAAATATTAATTCTGGTTTATCTGCTCTCTTACCTACTGGCTGCATTTAGGTACTTCCCTGGCTACCATCAAACTCAACAACAAATTTAAACTTCAGCTATCAGATTAGTCAAATGTGATATCCCCCCGTTGACTACTGCTGATAATCTTTTTTTCTTCCACATGCTGACAACGGTTTTTTTCTTCCACATGTTTACAGATGACTTTCAGAATAAGCTGCTTTATCACCTTTCTAGGGATGGAGGTGAGCCTGACTGGTCTGTAGCTTCTTGCCCTTTTTGAAGACTGGAGTGACATTGGCTTTCCTCCAGACCTCAGGCACCTCTCTCTTTCTCCATGATCTTTCAAAAATTATGGAGAGTGGTAGGGCAACACCAGCCCTCTCTCTCAGCACTCATGGGGACAGCCCATGTACACTTCAGTTTTGATGACATTTATGGAGGTTTTCTGAGCATCAACCTGAATCTCATTTCAGTCTCTATAGTAATTAAAATAGCAGGGATTGTTATTCAGTCACAAATCCTAAGGACACGAGGACAAGATGATGCCTTACTGGCCAGGAAAAGCTGCCCAGATGGTCTTTTAAGGCAGCTCTAAGTCCCTTTTGCACCCATCTATGAAAGGAAGACTGCCATATTTAATTCAGAGATTTGATAATATACTATAAATTATTACATGAGTAGCTGGTAACAACAAAATGCTTAAGACCAGCACTGTAACATGGTAGGTATGTGTTTTGTATTATTGGACAAATTGTCTCTTTCCTTAGAACTCTAATACTCATAAAACTAATAATAATAATAATAATACTCAGGCTGTAAAATCTATTTATGTATTCCCAGCTTCCTTTGACTTTGAAAGGACCCTGAGGCATGTATTCCACCAGGTGAAAATCACTCCTCCAAAAAGCAGTGGAAGCTTAAAAACCTAATACTTTTGCTAAGAGACTTAAAAGCAGCTGGACCATTTATACCTAGGTTTTTCTGCCAAAACCATCAACTTCAGATGTAACATTAATTTAGAAGATATTGCCAGGTCATCAAATTAATGACAAGTCCAGGATTTCCTGTCAGTTTGTAATAAAAGCCCTTAGCAAGTGACGAACAGCAAGGTGCTATTATTAAACTACCAAAAATATCTGCACGTGATGTGATGTTTCGATGTGGTGCTGAGGGACATGGTCTGGCAGCAGACTTTGGTAGAGAATGGTTGGACTTGATGATTTTAAAGGTCTCTTCCAGCCTAAAGGATTCTATGATTCTATGCATTATTTAATGAAGACTTTGCTAAATCTTGTTTAAGCCATGGATTGATTGATGTAAAATCAATAGCTGATGTAATTTCTCATCTAACTCCACTAAGTCAGGAAAAGTGCATCATATGAATTCAAACGGAATTACTTCAGATTACTCTAATGTTTATTTCCTACACTTACTGCCTTTGTAAGCATATATATTTAAGCTGCTAAATTACATGAAAAATAAAATTAACTGTTGTACTCATTGATCTTAAAGGTCTTTTCCAACCAAAATAATTCTGTGAAAGTGTAGATTGCGAGTCAATACTTGCTCTCCCTCTCAGGAACACCTAACAATTTCTGTTTTAGGTATTTCTGTCTGCAGAAATCCGTCAAGTTCTTCCTCAACACATTTAACGGGAAGACTGGAAAAGGCGGTGGCCGTGCCATGCGCTCTGTCCGGCAAAGAGCAACCCAGCCGTCGGATGCGGCTCAGACGAGCAAGCCGGAGGAAGCCCTGTTCCACCCAGGAGAGGGCACTCTTACCCCTGCCCGCACAACCCGACTGGGACACGAGTAGGAGCAGGAACAGGAAAGTTCAGGTGACAACTTAAGAACTCGGTCAACTCGCACAACCAGTTAGTTATTTTTATAATAAAGCTAATCTTCGGAATGAGTTGAGTCATCCAGACGCTGCCGCAACAGGAACACAAATTAACAGACAATAAATATGCAGACTTAGATGGATTTGTAGTCTCTGAAATGTGCTAAATGAGATACAGATAAAAAAAGACAACTCCTGTCATGTAGGCCTCTCTGTTGGAAGCTGGCATGACAGACACGGAGCTGTAGGTGTAAGTTTGGTGGAAAACGGGGGTTAAATTTTAAAATAACCTAGTTTTATGAATATTATTTGTTGCCTTATTTCAGTAAATCATTATTATGCATGCAGATATGGAACATTTAAATGCAAAATGCACAGTACCTAATACACAACCTATAAGGTTAATCCTCACACGGGTGCCTCATGAAATAAAGTAAGAATTAAAAACATACTCCAGGTTCAACTCCTGTTTCTAAAGTGTCTGAAAGCAACATACAGACCCTCTTGAGACAGCTTTCCTCTCCCATAAGAAATCCTCCAGCAACAATAAAAGAAGATCAAGCCTGACTTTCTTTTTTTTTCCCCTGAAGAGGCTGAGATGAGGTGGGGGAAGTCTTGTTATGCAAGACACAAAGCAGCAAAAGGGGAACAGAATGTTGCCTGCTGTAAAGTTACAGTTTGAAAATTGGCTTTTTTTTTTTTTTTTTCCCTTATCACAGGGAATAACCTCAAGAATGCCAGATTTTCTTGGAGTAATTATAACAGAAAAATATAATATTCATATAAACAAAATAAAATTAGGAAAATGTGGAAATGAGGAAAATATGACCACAAGTCTTGGCTTGAAGAACAAGAATTTAATCATACTCAGTACTGTTGTAAGCATCTTGTTATGTCCAGGAAGAATACTGGGGTTGGGAGGCATCCATAGTCTCTGATAGATGAACCACAGAATCATAGAACAGTTTGGTTTGAAGGGACTTTAAAGATCATCTAGTTCCCGCAACTGCCATGGGCAGGGATATCTCCTACTAGACCAGGTTTCTCAAGGCCCTATCTAACCTAGCTTTGAATGCTGCCAGATTTGGAGCCTCCAAAACTTTCCTGGACAATCATGCACACTGTGACTATACTGTATGCACAGCAAGTGAGTCTGAATCCAACATGTGCAATTTGTGCATGAACAACAGCCAAATTTCCATGAAAATATATCCCATATTTCATGGGCAATGATACCATGTTTAGGATGTTTGGTTGTCCTAGCATCAGCTAATGAATACTGGCAGCCTTTCCACAGTGAGAGCCTGGGCTGAGGTCTTACAACAACTGATCTTACTTTATGGGCACTGATCCTATAAACCTTCCTACTGCAGGAATAGTTTGAACTTCATTTAATATACTTTCAGAAGTATTTCAAAGCACTATCCTAAATATACTAAACCATCCGTGGATACACAGAATTGTATCATCCACTGCTAGTTACAATCAACACCAACAAACAAAAGCCATAAACCAACTTTTGAACAGTTTCTTAAAGCTGCTACTGAAAGAACTGTTTGGTACAAGGCTAAATTGATTATGTCATCAATAAAAGAACTGTCTCCTGAAATCAGATGTACTCTAAACTTTTTTAATTCAAAAAGTGAGCTGACTGTGTTCAGTGGACCAGAGTTTTATTTTTTCTGTATGGATTTTTCTAAGGGTGAAAGACTAATGAGAACTTTATTGAGATAGACACGACTATATTATCAATGTACTGCACAATATAGTATGAAGTCAGACATCAAACTCACCAAAATCACACGAAGAGGCTATGTTCTCATTTTTCCTAAGCATTTTCATATTTCACAAAAACACTCCCTCCAAATAAACTCTAAAGCAAACCAAACCCCACAACCCAAATCACATATACAACAACTGTTAGTCTATAGTCCTGTTCTGACCCCAAACCCTGCAGTCTTTTTTTTAAGACAGTAAACTACTGTGAAGCATAAAGCAGTATAGCAGTTATACAATGATAACCCCAGCATGCCGATTACATAAGCTACTGATTTTATGCAGCATTTGAATCCTGGCAAAACTTGCCATGACTTTGTTCTGTCCATTCAAAATCCTTTCTATATCTTTCTTTTAATAAAGAGAGATAAACAACACAGTATATGGTGAGTATGAAACAGCTGAGAGAGAAAAATGAAAGATGCCAAATTAAGGACAAGGGAAAGGAGCGGGGTTTACTAAGAATAAGAGATACAGCAATTCATAATAATTTGATTTTTTTCAGTTACAAACTTTGACATTTGTAATCCAAATGAGCACATAAAAGTGAACCTAGATACAAACCAGGCAAAATCGATGCCCTTTACTGTGGGTGTTGCTGGATATCTACTACCTATAACATACAAGCGAAGTCAAAGGAACACAAAGAATTCTGACACTTGATAAAGGTCATGTTTGCCACTCCGTTCACAGCATTATCTGAATATTAGAAGCTCAGCTTTTTCCTGTGAACTATCTGAAAAGACCTGAGACACTTAACCTGGAGATTTTATATACTACCTTTATAATTTTTGTCTGTATCATTCAATAGGAACTCAGCTTGCCATAAACCTAACTTTAATCAATAGGCTCTAAGAGGCAAAGAGTTATTTACCCTTATTTTACAAGTGAGAGCCTAAGGCACAGAGAAGCTCTGGCTTATCTCCTCAAAGGGAACTTAAGACACATCAGTGGGACTTAGATATCTAAATTACTCTGAAGATGAGGGCCCAAGATCACACAGGAAGTCATTAAAAAGAAACCAGGCCTAATGCAAAATGTTCCTTCTCAAAAAGGTACTGAAAACCTCAGCCCAGAAACTGCACTGTGTATTGCATCCAAAACAGGTTTTGGTCTGAAGACCTAATTTGATGAACAGATGCACATGGCACAGCATTCTTGCAGGAAAATGGCCTTTTTCCAGGCAAACCACAGAGGGAGGGTAAAAACGCAGAGAAAATGGACTATGTGCATCTGTATATAGTTGCCAGATTTTTTTATCAATTGGGCTTATACTTTCTTTGCTGTGTTTACAATAGTAAACATGCTGTGTATACTAATGGAGATAAATAAACAACACTTGCGGATGACAGCCACGTCAGAAGCAGACATTTGTTGAGATAAATGTCTGTTAAGATGAGCCACTATAAAACCTTTCCATAGACCTTAAGGTGTCAAAAGACTCTAGTTCCTGAATAAACAGTTGTAAATGCAATCTCATGTTCTGAAAATCTACTTATGCTTTCCCATGCCGTACTGTATTTTGCACACCTCAGCAGAGATGGTTACTGGTATCCTGCTTCATTTTTTTCAGACAGAGCAACAGCTGTGTGTTGCCGTTTGCTTCTGCAATAAAATGTTAACGGTCCATTAGACAGGACTGACGTTCACCTTTTCTCTACTTTTAAAATCAGAATCCATAAAAATAAAGAGTTGCTTACACTGCCTCCGCAGAGTTGCCTGCCCCTGGGCCTGCCGGGCCTGTAAGTTCTCCCCTCTCCTGAGTGCAGCAGCCTCTTCAAGGGAAGAACGAGGGTGGGCAGTGGGCAAAGAACAGAGATCTATATAAGGAACTGTTTTTCTCCAGCGTGTGTAAGGGGAAAAAATTAGATAGGAACTGCTGTATGGGCTGGTCGGGCAGATGCTCAAGGCATGCAAAAACCTCTCCGGTTATTTTTGAGCAGAGTCTCGACTAGAAGACAAGCCAGCTGCTCCTTGAGCCAGCTGTTTCCTCAGGTACACCTCAAGACTTTTCCTCTGCTACCTCGAACCACGTCTGGCCCAGCCCAGCTGCCACTCAACCCTCTCGAGGGCATTCCTTCTCCCCGTTCCCCAGCCTGGTGCTTCAGGGCTACCTCCGGCAACAGGGCCGGGCGTGGGAGGTCGGGAGGGCCGCGTTGCCCGCGGCAGGAACTGTGACAACACGATCGCCTTAATTCTGCCATGGGGCCCGCCGACAGCGGCGGCAGGGCTGTGCATGCAGATTCACTTTACGCTCTCGCCAGCCGCCGCTGGGAAGCCGCCTGGCCCACGACAAGGCGAGCGGCGGCAGAAAAGCAGAGAGGGAGGCAGACACATGTCTCCCGGGGCGAAACTCCCTCGTCTCCTTAGGAGACAAGAGCATCCTTCTCTCGCGGGGCAGCAGAGAGAAGGCCGAGACCGTGCACTGCTGTTGCCGCCACCCTGACCTGTAGCACTCAGCCCCCACCATCGGAGGGCGCCGAAGCCCTCTCTGCTCCGCGAACGCAGTGGCCCCTCCTGAGTGGCGGCGGCGGCGGAGCCGGCTGCTTTAATGCGCATGCTCGGCGTGGGCGCCATTTTGGTGGGACCGGGACTTACACAGCGAGAGCGGCGGCGACGGCGAAGCTCGCTGGGCCTGGCTCGGAGGCAGCGGCGAGGGGGTGCCCGCTGCGGAGATGGCAAACATCGCGGTGCAGAGGATCAAGCGGGAGTTCAAGGAGGTGTTGAAGAGCGAGGAGGTGAGAGCCTCTCCCCGCTCCCCCTGCGTGCCGTCGCCACCCTTCACTATGTGTGTGTGTGTGTGTGTGTTTGGGAGTATGTGGGCAGCGGGGAACGGTGCGGGCACCTCGACGGCCTGCTCGGGGACCCGTTTTCTCCTCGGCCC
>VWYK01054314.1:221-12399 GCA_013399775.1 Semnornis frantzii
ACGAAGGACCTTCTATTATTTTCCCCTTTTCATTATGTCATACTCAGTCCTGTTCTCTCTTCTTAGACTGAAAAGCAGCCAGTTTTCAAGTGTCCCTCATTAACTTTTAAAACCTAAACTCTGTTAAGGAGGAGTTATTAGTTTTTTCCTGGCACTGCTTGAAATTGCAATACCCACATAGGAGCACTAAATTCTGATAGCTACTCAAGGCGAACCAGGAAATACTGCTCAGGGTGAGATGTAAAGTAAATATTTGTACACAAGAGGTTCTGATGTGCAGGGATTTCAGCTGAAGTGAGTATGAATGCTTTTGGAAAGACAAATAGCCAAGCACTTCTAAAAGAAAACCACCTTTTAAAAGTCAGAATGGAAGAAAAGATACAGTAAATACATAAGAGGCTGACTTAAGAGGTTTATAGCAACAATGGTTGGCAAACAGAGGATTGAAAACATCTTTAAGGTGAACTCTAAATAGTGGCATAAACATGAGAAGAATATCACCAGCTAGACTCAGCTTTTCCACAAATCACTCAATGCAGGTTTGACATCTTCACTCTCACACTCTATCAGGATTATCATTAATTATTATTAATTATCATTAATAATTGTTAGGGGGATCCAAGGGAAAGATGTCAAGTCAAATATATTTACATCTCATTATGACCAAATGTAAGAGCAGAAGATTCCCACCAGGAAAATGACTTATTTGTTCTCCCTTTCAGAGTGGAATTACAGCCACGTAAGCTCAGACTTTTTGATACACACTTATTTGTAGCTTCAGCATAATAAAACCATAAAACCATAATATGGATTTTTATACCCAGCTGGTTTGGAAGGTGCCTAAGTGCAATACCATATTCAAAGTTTCCAGGAATTGCATGGATTTCAGAATTTTCACTTCAATTTACTGTTTTCTCATGCTCTGCTGAGATAAAGAACAAATAAAAACTAATTTTGATTATCCAGATATCAATGGCACAATAATGTTTTTCCTACATGTTGAAGGGACAAAAAAGGAAAACATAAAGTCTGCCATGAAGGAAATGGCAACTATAGGCTGCGTTTGGTTACGTCATGGTAACTCAGCTGATTTTAAATGGTTTATTCAAGATTTATGCCACTGTAATGGAGCAGAATATTTAAATTTGCATTTCCACTTCAGTTTTGATGAAACAGGCTGGAGGAGAGAGCTGGAGCTAAGGTAGAGCATCAGTTCAGTGTGACAAAACTTACACTGGGGCCCTGTACCCTATGCTCAAGCCCACTGCTCATCTCCTGAATTTTCAAGATGTCTCCACCAGTAGTAGACTAGAACATTATTTTCAGTTGATGGAGGTAGAATCTTCAAGCTAAGAGAACGTCATCTTGCTGTGATATGAACTAACCTAGGGAACAACCTGATTTCATAATAAAACTGTATGTTGAAAGGAGAACTCATAAGATTGGTTAGATTCTGTGAAATTAATTGGTTTAGAACATGAAAAGTAAAGAGGATGTATTGTTGCTTTTTATTAAATTTCATGCTATGATAAGCATTCCTTGGTACTGCTTACAGGACAAACAGTAACAATAACACAACCAAATAAAGATTACATAGATTTCTCTGAACTCAACTGTGGTACAAAGCATCACGGATCAGCATCCAGGCCTCAGATTTTACTTTGTTCTAGACCTGTCCAGGTGGTAGGTGATAATCATAGTTTACAGAATCATAGAACTGTTTATGTTGGAAGAGACCTTTAAGATCATTGAGTTCAATCCCTAACCCAGCACTCCCAGGTCAGCACTAAACCATGTCCCTCAGCACCACATCTCCATGGCTTTGAAACCCCTTCAAGGATGGGGACTCCACCACAAGCCTGGGCAACCTGGGCCAGAGCTTGACAATCCTTTGAGGGAAGAAGTTTTTCCTCCTATCCAATTTCTTTTATTACTCTGTCCTGCACTAAATCAATCAATTTTTTTTAAAAGCAGAGAAAGAAAATATTAAGTAACATATACAAAGTGTCTTGAAATTGAGGAAAAAAACCCCCTTTGTTAAAAACTAAGAAGGCATGGATTCAACAGCACTGAAAGCTGCTTGTGAGCTAAACTTAAGATCAATGCGTTTATCTCTTACACTCAAGCTGTTTAACTCACACTGTGATACACAGAATAGCAAAGTTTATTTACCAGAGTGATTTTCACATGGCCAAAGCATCATGAGGAAGCACGCCACCACTCTCAACTCTCATGCTCAGGGCTTGAGTTGTATTCAAATATTGTAACTGGAACCTAACTGAGTACAAAGAAATAATTCAGCATTAAGAGGGTTTCAAGCCTTCCCAGATGTACTGAACTTAATAGAAAATTAACTCTAGCACCCAAGTTTTACTTTCAAAAGAGTAAAGAATTGTTCTCCATTCTTTCTTCCTTCAATTGATTTGGTTTCCTTTCTTTACTAAATTTTACTGCCAGAATTACTGGGATGGAGTCCTAGATCAGTATTCTATAATTAATTCCCTGGGAGTGATGTCTTTTAGCAGAAGGATCAATCTCCTCTAGATGCTCATAGCTGCCTTCACAGAGCTTTCATTTTGGAGCTAGGGCCCTAAAACCTGTAGCACAGGAGCCTTCTAACTAAGCCAGTGTGATCCAAAGACACTTTGTTGAGCACCTGCTGATAGGAAGATGTGTACTTGTGTTCAGAACACTGGGGATATTTCAGAAAATAAGAGGGAACGTGACTATGTGTAAATACCTCCTCTGACACTTAGATTTCAGACTTTTCCCTGGGCTGCCTGCTGTGAAAGGGAGGCAGGGGGATTCATGAGCATACAGAGAGAAACTTGGAATTGCAAGAAAATACAAGATGTTCTTGGAGAATTACCTTGGGTTTAACTCTGTGGCACAGTCAGCAGCAGCACAGCTGAAAGAGCAGAGTTCTGCACAATGCTGGCCAGGAGCTACCCTTTCAAATGCTGTTGGCTAGGTACTAATAGATCCCAAGCAGTTTGGTCGCTTGTGACCCTGTGCTTAAAGTTGCACACATACATGTGTGTACATACACACGTGCTTTATAGGAATAGATCTTATTTCTGGAAAGCTGCTTGAGAAGCTGTGTGCCTAAGTGTGTGTGCTGGCAGACTGAACCACAAGATCCTCAGGACTGGAAGGAATCTCAGCTGGGTCAACTCAATCCATCACTCTGCTTCACAGCAGAAGTGATCTCACTACCCCCAAAACTATCCCCAAAAGAAGGGTGTCAAACTTAACTTGCAATATCTCAACTGATGGGACTGGTCACCTCCCTTGGAACCTTACTGCATTGACTAACTCTTCTTAGACAGTTTTTCCTAAGTCTTCTCTGCTCTGGCCTTATTGCCTAATCAAGATAATTGGTCCCTGTCCTCTTCATAACGGCACTTAAATATGTTTGCAGACGCTTATGTTTCCCAACAGTTTTCTTTTGGTCTAGACTGAACGTGACCCTTGAATTTTCCACAGATCTGAATGGCTGATGATCTCCTTGGGGCTTAGCCTGGGCCCTGGCTACGGCAGGTAACACAGCTGTTAGGAGGACTCCACCATGCACTTGAATAAGCAATCAACATAATTCTGTCACTCACAGAAAGAGGTTCAAACATTCCTCTCTCTCACCACGTTACAGTGAAATTCCTGTTTCTCCAGATCCACAATCACAGCTTATTTATTGCTGCTTTGCCTTTTGAAGCAGTCTGCTCTTAAAGAAAAATAAATTTGATTCTGCTCTACTATGCGAGCTAGAAAGCAGTCTGCTGTAGCTAAGTGCAAGAAGCCGGTGCAGCATCACTGTTTAAAAAAGGATTTTTAACAATTAAAGAGAAAAACCTCAAGGAATAAAACATCAGCTAATAAAAGACCTGAAAGAACCTGATCTATTCAGCTTATCACAGAAAAAAAAAAATTAAATGCAGATACCTTGAACTTAGCAAAGATATAACAAGATGGAATGTTTGAAAGTTAGCTATATTCAAACCAGAAACAAGATGGAAATGTTTATCAGTGAAGACAAGATACCAAGGAACATGTGAAAGCCTCCATCACCAAGGGCTCTTCAGTCAAGACCAAGGCCTATCTGACACAGAGCAGTTCTAAGGACTGCATTCTGTGTGAGAGATCCTAATATTAATTTCTGGTAATTGAGTCCCTATACAATTCACAGGTTAGGGTTTGGTTTTTTGGGGGGGTGGTGGTGGTGTGTTTGTTTGGGTTTTTTTTCCAGTGGAAGATGAGGCACAGAATATTTGAGGAAAGGCTGTCTCTGAATTAGCTTAGAATTAAACAGCAAGCAACAATTTTATTACATATTATTAGAAATACTGCAATCTTTTTTTCTCTTGTTAGTAGCTGAACATTCTGCAGCTCTGCTAGGCAGAGGACAGGGAGAAGATGAAAAGCAAAAGGCGTGCTAAGTAAAATTGTGTTAACCCCATTAGAGCCTGCTCTGCTCCTCTCTAAATATCCACCCTTTGATTTTATGGGCCACTTGTTGGCAATCACAGATTTCTATCATTAGCAAGGTTTTCCCAGCTCTTCAATGAACACCTCAGGCCATGGAATTCATTCCTTAACCTTATTAATGCCAAGTACTACAGTTGATGTGGTGACTACATAGTAAATTAAATCATTTTGTGGGGGGAGAATTAAAATTGGATTACAGACTAGCCATCTGTTAGTGATGGGAATAATATACAAATAAGTAAGGCTGTGGTAATTTATAAAATATAAGAGGGAAAACTTGGTCTTTGCAGTTTGAAATCAAAGTATTAAAAGGGTGTCACACTACAAAGGTTAAGGCCTATTAAAAGATTCTAATTTTGCAGTCTCTAATGTTATTACTATTTTCTACCCGGCGTTGCCAGACAATAACTAACAGAAGACAGCAAACACTCTCCCTTTACCATCATAGTATGTGTAGAGAGCATCCTCCAGCTTCAGAACCAGAAATTCCTGACCTGTCAGGCTGGGGTCAGTGACCAAGCTGCCATCTTGTAGCTGCAGTAATAAAGCCACACAAAGAGGTGCTGCTCAGAAGGGCTCCTTCCCAGGATAGTCAGGCAAACACCATAAACTGTCCATTTTGTCTTGCTGAGCCCAGTTCTGGTGGGGCTGCCAGTCAAAGAACAGTGGGATGGATTTCAAAGTTAAATAAAATCAGTGGGATGACATCTGGCAGTTGGGATTGTTTTTTCCCCTCAAAAAGATCTCACATTTATGTTTGCCTTTAACTGCAAGCTGCTTCAGACTCCTGTTTAGCTCAAATGCACTGCTCCATTGGTTAGGAAATAATCTTGATGAATGTTCTTCCTAAAGTTCAGTCAGAGAGCAGAAATGTGGCAGATATCCCACCAGTCAGGATATCAGAACAGGAGTCCTCTGACAAGTTTGCTCGCCAGAAAGCCCAACAGCTTCACACTTCAGGAGGTTATTCCTAGCGCCATGAAAAATTACTTCACCAGCCCTTCTGCTCTGAGATGTAAGTGAGGCAAGGTACAATATATACAGGTTGAGGGAGAGTGGCTTTAAGCTGCCAGAGGGAGGATTCAAATTGAATGCCAGGAAGAAATTCTTTACAGTGAGGATGGTGAGACACTGGAACAGGTTGGCCAGGGAGGTTGTGAATGCCCTCTCCCTGAAAGCATTCAAGGCCAGGTTGGATGAGGACTCGAGCAGCCTGGTCCAGGGAAAGGTGTCCCTGCCCATGGCAGGAGGGTTGGAACTAGGTGGTTTTGAAAGTCCTTTCCAACCCAAACTATTCTGTTTTTATGATCATGGCAAAGACCTCAATAAGAATCAATATTCAACACCACCTAAGGAGGGCCCAGTGTGCCTACACTGTCCCCAAACATTCTTGCTTTGACCAGTATTTGGCTTTATTCAACAGAGCCCCAGTCTGAAGGGCTCTCTGTACCTGTGACCTCCATGTGTTAGATGTAGCTCTTGCAGGAGCTCAGCACTTCATACCCCATCAAAGCACCCTTCTGCTGGATGGCAGTGCTGTGTCACAGTTCAGGTAAAGAAATGGTAAAACTATTCATGTTATTGACATGTAGCAATGAAAACAGAGCAGCAGTTCCCAAGAAAGTGGACTTTGTAAAGAAATCTGAGAAAATCTTGCTATATTTGCTAAGATTTTGCATTTATCTTCTTTGTTCACAGTTTTGTGAATCCCTTCACAGACACCTAAGCTCCACAGCATTCCCAGGAGATGGAAATATTTATCATGTGAGAAGTGAGATAGTTGTTTAAACAATATCAAGGACTAACAAGGGGGGCAAAAAGTAATTAATCTGTCCTGTTCTCTAAGCTTGTCACATCTGTATTAGAGGGATCAAGCTGCTGTAGCACTTGATAGGGAGGGGCTGTTCCTTGGCAGGAAAAGGCAGTAGAGGGTGTAATGCTCAGGAACTCCACTCTCCCTTGCCCAGCACAACAATATAGTTGAGAAGAAAGAAATAAAAAAAAAATTTTAAAAAAAGATGGAAAAATAAGGCAAGAAAAGATGATCTTGGCTGAGCATGTAATGGGTATCTTGAATAACTGATATTTAAGTTGTGTTCTTGTTTGTTCTTTTAAATATACTTGTAGTGAGCAATCATTCACCTGCTATAAATTACAAGCAATAGATAAGCCTCCATTTATGAGTCTCCAGTCAATGGCATTCATACTGAAATAAAGCTCAAAGGAAAAGCCAACCATAACCAACAGCATTTTTCCAGAGCTCGACCACACAGACAAGTTTCCAAAGCAGACAACTAGCAGACTTCTTTCAAATTTTGCCACTCAAAAAACCAAGAGCCCCAAAAGACTAGGCAGTTTAGAGAGAACTCATTTCACTGTCCATCCATTAGTTATATAATGATATTTTAATATTAAAAAGATTAATCTGTGTGCTTGAAGGCTGTTCTTTTTAATCACACTGAGTTTTGATTTTACACAGTGCAGATCCTTATTCAAAATGGGTTTAAAAAAGGAGGGAATAAATTCAGAGAGTTGAGAGTTATGAAGTAGGTTTTTATCCAACCGACGACTAGATGTTTCCAACCAGTATATTGTGTTAAGGAGAGGAAACAGAGCCATTCAAAAAGCAGCATTTTTGCAGGAGATTCTCACAAATATATTATCTCTGTTGATCTTTAAATAAAGGCAAAAAGGTTAATCTAATAATTTGGAAATTATTAGCCTGAAAAAGGACCAATGACCCTCTCAGTGTTGTTCTCAGATTTCTCCAGCATCACTTCTAATTCCTGGCAGATCATTTGAGCCATGCAAAGACCTTACTTAGAGTCAAAATATTTTTCTCCCTTTGTAGTGGCTCTCTGACTACATAAAATGTGGAGTTTCCTCTTATTCCCTCTCCATCCCTAGCTGGGGAGGGTGCCAGAGCAGGCTTTCATTCATGGTACTACAGTTTTTCCATCCATATACTGTACCAGAAAGAATAACAATTGGGATTAACTTCCCCCTCACGTATCTTCTCCAATTTTAAGGGTTTGATCAATGAACCATCAGGTCCCTCAGTGCACCAAACTATGCAAATTAATTTTGCCCATTTACATCACAGCTCAATTTTGGATGATCGTTTCCTCTCCCCTGTTTTAAATCATGACAATATGGACAATCTGGACCTAAATGAAGATGGCAGAAGAAATCCAGCATTCTGGGTTCTTTCCCAGTTTCTTCATTAACTTGAAATGAAGCTTGGGAAAACAACTGGATTTCTTCATGTCACAATTTACTCTTAGGATGGTGTTGAGCAATAAATATCTCTGGCATAGATGTGAATTTCAGATACATTTACCCTTTGGAAGTTGGAATTAGTAGTACTAACTGTAAAGAAACACAAGTGATGTCTAAATGAAGGAAATTTCAGAGCAGGACCTTCCATAAGGCCCAGAATACTAATTTGAATCAGAAGTTCCTCACTGCTTCAGTCCTTGAATTTTTCAAATGTAGATTCTCCTAAACCCAGTTTCTGTCAGTTTGTACTTCTGTAAAATACATAAATATGAGCTCCATGAAGTAACATCAAGAAAAAATGTGCTGCACTACCACAATGGTCTTACTTATGACTTGGCAGGAGTTCCATCACTGAGGATGAAACTATTTTGTACCCTCCTCTGAAATACATGCCACAATATTTGCAGCCTGCTCTAGATGAACCTGATCCATCAGACAGGTTGGACCAGGTCATCTCCAGAGGTCCCTTCCAACCCCTACCATTCTGAGATTCTCTTATTTAAATCAGAGTTACATACTCTGGAAACAGGAAATGAAAATAACTTAGTTTACATTATGCAAAACAAACAAAAACAAACAAAAAACCCCCAAAATTTTAGCAGTTGACACGTCTACAAGAAATTAGAAGTCTAGATTAAGAACACATCATTAATGATTCTTTCATGGGGAGCTGACTGATCTATCTTATATAAATTTTGATAAAGAGTATCTTAAAAAAGGTATAAAGACCATCGTCTGATGTTGTTTTCCTTACTATTTTGTTTTTCTGAGAGAATGAAATAATTACTTTCTGAGATTTGTACTAACTTTTGAATATTATATCATTATTAAACTTTTTTCCCACCCCACTATCAACAAACTGGGTAGGAAGTCCCAAGTTATTTGTGTTTCTAAAGTAAAACACAATGGTGTAATTTCTGACCACATCTGTAATTATGAGTGACTGTAATGCTTCTGTTGCTGATGAGCTCTTCCCTCGTTAAAAAAGGCACTTGATTCTAGAGAGTTGAAAGAAGATGTAGTTGGATGAGACAGCGACCAAAACTGTGCAAATGTGACTGACTTCCATTCACTGACTGACGTCACTTCTAAGCAGGGCTACAATTGCAGACAAGAATAGCCACACACTCTTTTCTTTCTGACTCAATGAATCCTCCATCACTCACTGGCTTATGTCTGCTTTTCCCATATCCAGTGGAGAAAGAGACTGTCACAGACAGCTTTTGGTAGCTCACTTCAAGTCCCCAGCCACAGCTGGTCTGTTTTGAGGCAGTGAGGCTGATTTAAACACATTCTATTTCTTCCTCCTTTTTCCCCATTTTCAAGGACTTCTGCTCTCAAACCATGACTTCATGCAGTCTGTTTCTGTGACAAAGCCTCTAAATACTCACAAGGTAATTAAGAAGGGATAGGGGACAGAGTGGGAAGCAGGAGAGGATCATCACACACTCGAATAGCAGCATTCTGACAGACTGCACAGCCTCTTTGAAAAATTCACCAGAATTTGACTGCATGACACAAATCAGGCACTGCACACACCAGGCAGTTTTCACTCTAGGCTGCTTGAGGGCTCAGTCAGCACTTGCATTCCTTCATAGTTAGACTATGTGTCTAACCCTAGAAGCTTGAATTTCCTTTAAAAGAAAAGCTAACCTATAGCAGTATAGATAGAGGAATCACATAAAGTACACACAGTGTGCCTTGTATGGAAAGAAAAGCTGACAGACTCTGAATTCAGCACAATGTCCATCTGAGAGAATAAGTGTTTGCTGCTGATTTATTTATTGCAGTCTTGCTACAACATGAGAACTGTTTCTAGGTTTCTATCATGCAACAGTGGTGCCAGTAACCCAAAGTCACAGGCTCCCATCAGCCTTTTAAGCAGTTTTCCTGCTGATGCTGTTCCTTTCACCAGTAGCTAGATGAAAGCTGAGAGCAGGATTCAAACACAGCACTCTGCCAGCCATACTAAGTGATAGTCCAGGAGTCCTGAATAAAGGAGCAAGCAGAACTGTCTAGAAATCAAACACGCTAATGACTACATGTTGACATACACACCAACTTCAAGGAGCTCAGATTATTTCTTCCCTCTCCCCTATACATACATAATGTGGTAGCATTAGCTACAGCTCACTAGACTATACATTTGGTATAATAGTGTGAGCTATTTTCAATCTGAGTTTAGCTAAAAAGGCAAATGGTATCTCAAGGAGCAAACTGACCCCATTATCAGACCCTTAGGGAGTTAAGGCAGCAGCCAGCAGTGGAGCCAGCCAAAATGCCTGAGCTGAGGCCAGCTAAGAAGCCAGCCAGGCAAATCCAAAGCTGCTGGAAAAATATGTTCTGGAGCACGGTGTCTGGGACCCCAAGCTACCAGCACACCCTGCTTTGGTGGATATGGGTGTTGGCTTGAACAAAGCAGCAGAGGTGATCAAGGAAAGCAAGTTTGACTGCAGTTACATAAGAAGCCTATTGACTTTTTAATGACTTTATTATTCAGAAGCAGCAGGTATGTTTGCTAGAACACAACCTCCTGTTTTACAGTAAAAGGTTTTTACAAGGGGGGATATGTGAAAAGGGATCTTGCAATACACATACCTCTTGCAGAAGTAGAGAAGGGTAGAGCAGGCACCACAAGAGAAGTGTGATGCACCTTTCCACTTACAGTCTTTCCAAGCTTTGGAAAGTTTATTTTTCAGTCACTGTTGAGTGTATTTATTCTTTAAAGCCAACAAACAGAAGGACTTGGGAAAAGCGTAGCCTTCACCACCAAAAGCAGTCGGAAGCAAAAAGATTAATCAAGATCTCTAACTGTTATTCAATCACTTCCAGATATTTATTATAACATCAAAGCAAGTTACTTATGAATTTCAAAACACCACGTCGATTACAGAATCACAGAACAGTAGGAGTTGGAACAGACCTCCGAAGATCACCTAGCCCCAATCCACTGCTAAAGAAGGGCCAACCAGAGCAGGCTGCCCAGGATCACAATTGTCCGGAGAGATTCCAAACCTGCCTAGAGCAGACTCCACTCTCCGTGTTTCTCCTGTCTGCTCCAGGGCTCCAGAGCCTTCACAGCAAAGAGGTTTTTCCTTTCCTGGATGACAAGACACAAGATAATCCAGAGACACAGAGTCTGTTCTCTCATTGAATGTGGGATTGAATGAGTGAGTTCTGTTGGTGGGGTCACTGCTTTAAGCTTAGCCAAATAACAGGATGGCATCATGCCACAATCGCACACCTGTGACCAGTGTGGAAGAGCATATCGGTCTGAAAGATCAGAAGCTGCCATCTAACCACACCATGCCAGTGGGTTAAACACTTCTGTTGTTACACTGAAGGGCAGACCCATTCTCAAGAAGACAAAGCCTGGCAATGCCCCAGCAGCTAATGATGGATTTTTTTATAAAATCACCTACTTCCTCTCCAGTGACCAGCACACCCCTGTTTGTGACTCACAAGTTTCAGTCCTTATGATGTTTTTATCTCCTCACAAGTCAGGAAACCTCACTGATTCAGGGTTTTCTAGTGCTTCTCTATACAACTAGATTTGTAGAACAGAATAGAATCTTCTTGTTTGTCCCAGGTAACTTTAAATCCAGTACATAAGATGCAGTATGCTTTTGTGTGAAGGCAGGAATATAACAGAAAACTTTCCTGCTGTCAGAAATGCTCTTTTTAGTCATTAGGTCTTTGGCAACAAAATCTATGTGCACATACACACAAGTTTAAGGTTTCTCTGAAAACCTGATCTCTTGTACTTTAGACCAAATAAAAAACAAAGAGCAGGCCAAATTCTGATGGGAATCTGCAGCAAAGTGAAGTTGATCTGCAGTGGTGAAAGATCATAGCTGTTTAAAACGAGGAATTTACAAGGCTGTGAAATAAATTTCAGGTAAACACAGGCAACTGTTGCTTTGGCATAGAAGAGAATAACTTGGTTTTACTGTTGTTTTCTGCTCACGAGGAGAGATCACCACCATCCAGGAGATAGTAAGATTTCTGATAGGAGAATGAGAGATCTGTCAGAACAGAGCATTACCAGCCTTAAATGAGCAGGCAGAAAAGGGGCAGCTGGAGAGACGGTCTCCTGTTAGTCATCGAAACTGAATATTGCCGCTTTACTTGTTATTTAGTTGTGGCAATTAAAGAGGCAGGAACTATAAAATATGTAGTTATTTTATTTCCAAAAAGCCCCACCCACAAACTATATACAAACTAGTTACAGTTGGGTTCTAATTTGGTCAGGAAGATCTTTACAAGGATGCTTATGGGCAATTCATTCATTCAGGAGAATCAGAAAAATTGGAAAAGTTTAGACACAAAATGGCTTTGCCCCACTTAACAAATGAAAGGCAGCCTGGAGCCCTAGGGAATGTGTGTGCTGCTCCCAGCAGTGGAGCAGGAATTTCAA
>VWYK01054315.1:1109-12070 GCA_013399775.1 Semnornis frantzii
GAGAGTGAGAGTGTTACAGATATGTGAGAGGGTATGGTGGGAAATTCTGCAAATGTTCCAGTTGTGTGGGAGGTATGCATACAAATCCACTTAACAGTTGAGTTACTGTGAGGCATATTCTTCCCACACAGTATATTGGAAGAATTGAAGAGGTATATTTTAAGAGAGCATAAGATCTGCTAATAAAAGCATAACCCACAGGCCTGCTAGGCAAGTTAGCTCATGCAGAGCTTTGGGCTCTTGTGGCTAAACTAGGTAGCCTGGTATCAACTGTGGTCTAAATTTAACTTGGATATCTTTATATTACCTGGATCTGTGACTGCAGCAGTCATTCCCTAAGGCAGCACTCAAACCGGTGAAGCCCTTCTTGTGAGTAGGCATGAAACTTTGCTAATGAGTCCTGAAGCTTCTCACATTACTCCTCCAAGAGAGATGCTTGCTATTGTGAGATGGCAGAAGTCTGATTGAAGTGAGACCCTGGCTAAAAAGCAAATGCACCACCTCATGGATCAAAGTAATGCTTTGTACATCCCAAGGACCAGCAACAGCTCGTGTATGACCAGTATCTGCCTAATCCTCAGTTTCTGTAATTAAGACTCAGAGTCTGTTTGCTTAATCACTAATACTTAAATCCTCACTGTAAGAGCTTTCTAAATGTAGCTGCGACTGTACCTACCCAAGCTGCATGCAGCCTCAAAATGTGCTTCTCAGAGCTGAATTGCTGTCTGTTTTTGTAGACTAAATTAATGGGTGAACCTACCCATGAACTCTGGGGGAAAGTTAGGGACACAGCAGATGGAACCACTGCCCAGGCAGGTGAAATCCTGTTGTGAGGAGATCTACAGGATCCGTTCTTATAGCCCTATTCTTCCTGTGCTGCACAACTCAAATTCAGTCTTAATTTTCTGGAGTTTGTAGGTTACGTGTGATGAATATAGAGAAGCAAATGTGTAGTCATAGGAACTACAGAAATGGTGGCTTGCTTTTTTCTCTTTGCTGGTTAGGAGATTTCTCAGAAGCATCCAGGATCCAAGTATAATTGCTCACTAACCTTTTGAGAAAACAAATAACTTGATGCTGTTTTGGAGGTTGGACTCAGGTTCTCGCCTGGCAAATTTCAGTGCTAGTGAAACAGGGTATTCTGACTTCTAATTGAAGTTCTGGGAAGCCTCTGCATTGAGGTCAAGGAGGTAGCCAAAGCAGAGGCTCCTAGGCCTTTCTTACCCTGGCTTTAAAACTGCTGCCTTGTCTTCTCCATCCTTCTGTGTTCTTGGTGATCTAATCTCCTCATGGAAATTCCTACTTTAATGGAACACAAACTGATAATCCAGAGCTTCTTGGTATGATCTGTGCTCATTCCAATATTTGTGTGTCTCATGCTATGCACACCCATCATCACACCTGAATCATGACATACAGAATGAATGCTATCGCAGTGTTGTTCCAAGAACACTTGAAGGAAAAATGCTACTTTATTGCTCCTTGTCCTGACACATCCTCATCTTATTTTTATGGTTTAATGTCATCTTTGCAGCCATAACTTTGCCCTTTTCATTCCTTTCTTCTCTTGTGTAAATAGATACCCTTTTCCATTACTCTTTCTGCTTGTATTGCATTGGGACAAGCAGCCTGACACATGAGGTATCCTTATGGACAGAATGAGATTTGCTGTTCTAGTCTGAAAGTTTGTGGTGAGTATAGTTATGGTAAGATGCATGATAGCATTCAGAGGCTTATTGTCCTCATTTAATTAAGAGACTTGGGTGTATCCAATGTCACAACTTAAAGCTCAATAGAGTTGCATCTTTTCCTCAGGATTTTTACAAGCCTAAGTAGAGGTTAAGAAGTAATTGGTCAGTAGCTGAGACGACTGCACAGGGCCCTAACCTGACTGTTAAAATCAGTCTAGAACATGACTCTTGAAGAGGTCTGTGTATACTGTCTGCAGACTACGTCAGCTATAATAGGTGCCTGGAGAGGAACTATAACTTACCAGCTAAGCAATCATATGTTATGCCAGATATGTGCAGGATAAAACACCATCAAGATCATGCTTTGACATTCACCATTTAGGTAGAAAGGCCTGAAAGGCTAGATTGCTGCAGACAGGTTTAAGTTACTTTACATTTGACTAGCTTGAAAATAATTTGCATATGCTTTAAAACATTCAAATTTTTATTTACTTACAAAGGTAGAGATGTTTCTATTCCTTTTATGCAACATTGAGAAAGTCATCCTTGGAGTGGTGCTATTGCCAGGCTGACCAATATATTAATATTCTAGTACGATGTGAAGAATCTAGTATGGTGGTTTTGGATATAATTTGGCTGTATCCTTTCTAGCCTTTCTTATATCCAGTGTGAGCTATTTGCCATGAGAATGCTCTTGGGAATGAGCTTTCCTGCCACACAGTGTACCAGAAAAAGCTGTGAGGGCATGAACTCAACTTTTTCAGAGCATTAGCTGTTCAACCTTCCAGGACAAGGGTGCACAAGTGTCCATTTCTCCTTTAATAGCAGCAAACGGTCTGTTTCTGAACATCTTCCATCCATGGAAAACTTTTCTGAGCTTGGTGGTGTCTTCAGTCTGAACCAGCTGGTGTGGGTAAGGGCTTGGGTCCTCTTTCTCTGCAAGCTGCTAACCCTTTCCACTTTGCCCTGAAAATGAAGAGGATGATACTCAGGTGGCGGTAATCTGATGATTGCTCCAGTCCCTTCATATGCTCAAGAAGCAGCTCATTTTTCCTGTACTCATTCTTCTGGAGGAAGAATCTATAGTTCAGCTTCCTGTAGCACAACTTGTCCTGGGACATGCCCCTGAAATCACATCAGTGCATAGGAGAAAGCACCTTTTGGCAGCCACTTCCTGCAGCCTAGCTTTGTGAAGTTGCCCACTGCTTGCAATGGGCTAATCTGTGTGCAAGTCCCCTAAGAAGACATGTCTTGCAATTTATGGACAAGAATATGAATGCTTTTTATTAATGTATTAAAGATACTCTTTATTACTTTCATTGAAACAGCTTTTCAAGCCAGAATAGCTTAGTTGTGGCTTATAACCACCTTTAACCTCTGCTAGCTGTGATTGTAATATACTTAAAGCTGCTACTCATTTTATTGAACTTTAATAAGCTACTTATAAAGGCATTGTGAGATTACCAACCTGATTCCTTGAAGTCAGCTTACCTGGTATTTTAAATATTAGCTCTAGAACTTCTTTCACTATGTTACTGTAGGTTTAGGACCAGTCATCCTACTGCAGAGATACTAACCCTCCAGAGACTAGAAAGTCTTAAGGGGGAGGCACAGAACATTGTAATTTGTTATTCTATTCCCTTTCCCTGTATCTCCCTATATAAAGAGCAGACTGTCCAGTCTGTCCTCTCTGCTTTGAGCATGTGGTTGCTGCTATTGCTTTAGTTTGTGTGGGAGTAAGGTCTGGCTGGCAAGCTATTGCTTGCTGCATAGCTAAGGCTTGCTCTGGATCTAGCTTTGGGGTGGAGCGGGCAGTGAGGTGTCATCTGGGAGTACTGGGCCTAGTGTGTAGGGGGAGAGGCTTGGCTGGTTGGGGCATAGTTGAGGCCTAGCTGCAGACTAGCCAGGGTAGGCTAGGGTTGATTCTGAATGTATGTATATGCTTCTACCTTGGTACCTTTTGTATTTTGTTTAGTTTTGTAAATAGTATTTCTGTTTACCTCCAATTCTGTGTAAATGTGTTTATTAACTCCTTTGTGGTAAAATACTTTCTGTCCCAGTTCAAAGCAGGACAGTATAGAAGACATTTTTTCTGGTTTTAGTTGTTACACTTGTAATGCTGAACTTTGTACATGTGCCAGTTAATCCTGTTCTCCTACCGACTGCTCTAACTCCAGCTGAACGGATGGTGTGAGAGTGCAGTGTACTGCTGCAAGCACCTTACTGCGTGTGGGATGTCCAAAAGCAGAAGACACCCTGCATTGCTTTGATTTAGGTGCACCATATTGCTGTGTTGATACAGAATCAGAGAAAAGTATTTCCATAAAGCAGAAGTCAAAGTAATTTTGCATGCACAATTGCTGCAGCGAGCTTGGTCGTAGATTTGCATGTAAAATGTGTTCTGTCCTTACTTTAAGAGACAGGTGTTAATGGGTTTTGGACCCCACTGGGTAGGAGGCTTTAGGTTATCCGTTAATGTTTAATTACATGGAATGTGTGTTTAGTAGATTGTACAGTTATCACCTGGAAACCTTAAGGTTGGAACCTGTGAGCTGCAGATAGCCCTGGATTGTGGAGCTCCATGGGTGCTAATGTTACAAAGATCAGATTTCTCATTTGTGGCTTCTTTGCAGTGGACATTTTCTTGGGCAGTTATCTGCACAACCCTGTTGAGATAGTTTTGAAGGGTCGTTAATAAATGTAGAAAGCTGCTGCATAATCTATTAATAAAACTGAGATTTTTTTCAAATCTAGATAAACACACAGCTAGGTTGATTGAGGCTTTTCGAATATAATTTATTTCTTGGGTGGAAACATTTCACCGCTGGGCTTTTATTGGTCAGTTTTCCTATTTGGTGTGTTATGGAAGGGCTAAGCAACAGTGCTTCCCTCTACTCATAATTTGCAAGGAAAGTGTAGTATAGCATTGGAAATAGCAGCTGTGCTCCTGATAGCTATTTAGTTGGCCTTACTGTGGCTATTTTAAGAGATATTACTATTACCTGTTATTAGGTTTTTCATTTCCTGGAGAGGGTAAAAAAAAACCAAAACAAACCTCAGGTTTTGGAAATAGAACAAAATAAAGTAATTTTATTGTCAGGTGGTAGCATGTAACTAGCCCAAAACACATCTGCAAGAAGAAAGGACAAATTAAAAATTAACAACTGGGGAGAAAAGTGAAGCTTATCTGCAGACAAGAAATGAAAGGACAATTCCCTAAAATTGAGAAACTCAAAGAAAAAACAGCAGTATCTTACAATAAAAGTGAGGCATGTGCAGCAACAGGACAGTCAAAACAGAAACCGATGTATGCAAATGAACTTCAGGCTGAGGAATACCACACACAAATGTGTCAGCCTGACTGCTCTTTTTATCTTGCTTTGTAACACAGAGCCAGACAATGTAAGGGTGAGGGATTAAGACTATGTTTTTTGTCACTGGCTGTAATCAAGCTGGGTCAGTAGTGACTAATAATTGTGCCAACTGTGATGGCAGCCTCTGAATTTCTTTGAAATTACTTGGTGATATCCTAGCTATTAGCTGACAGAAACCCTTTAAATGCTGATCCCACTGAAAGGGGAAATTAAATGCAGTGTCATAATAAAGACAATCCTAGAATGAACAAATACCTTGCCTGTCCAGTTTTGCCTGTGCAGTAACTTAGAACAGCACTGGAGTCACCTTAAAACAGTTTCCAACAGTCAGAGTTCTAATGTGTCTTGTCTTATGCTAAAATGCTAGCTATTCAATGACAGGGCAACTGTCTTTTGAGTTTGTTGCAGAGTTCCTCTTGTTTAGAATAACTGTAGGATGCTGCAGTGGCACAAGCTCCCGAAATTTTCTCCAGAGATGCCTATTAGAGTGTAGTGTTCCTGTTTCTGTGCTCATCTGTCAAAGATGATTTATTTCTTGTTCATGGGAAGATCAGGACTGATCTTACTCGTATGGAAAGGAGTTGCCTCCAAAGGAGACCAAATCAACAGTCTCCTAAAGAAATTATTCTTTGACAAATGAGTCAACACCAATGCTACTTTTAACTATTTTCTGAACAGAATATTTTCCCTGAGTTAGAAGATCTTAGAAAATTACTATTGCTGCTCTCTGGCAAACATTTTCTGCACTAGTGGTATAACACAGGGAAGGATTTGTGCAAATCAGCTCCAGGCACAAGAGTTGCATAATTGCAAAAAATGGTCCTTCTTCTCTTGCAGACCTGTGATTGTTCTACCTGCTCTAGGAGTCATGACAGACCTGCCAGCTTTAGTAACCAACTCTTTCAAGGACAGCTTGAAGTAGCAGCATAAAAGGTAAAGAGATTTCAGAAACATTGTTTGGTTAAAATTAAGGATTAGTCAAGAAGTGCTTCTTAGATTTCAAATGGAAAGAAAGAAGAAAAGTTCGGATACTCAAACTCTGAGAATTTGAACTGATTTAAAGGTATAAAAGGTCCTAACGTTAGGGGAGACTTAGATAATTCTGAGGAAGAGACACATGATAGTTGGAGGAGATACCATAACAAGGATACAGAAAACTTAGCAGCTGTGAAACTAGTCAATAATGCTTCTCTCACATTAGCTGAGATTATTGTTTGTTTCATATTAGCAGGTAACTATTAAAGTTTAGGTTAGATACATATGTGTGTGTATGTTTATGTATATATGTATAAAAAAACCCAAACCGGAAGTTATAATAGCCTGTATTTGTTGTTCAAGAAGGTAGCTGATGATCAGTCATTGCAGCTGATGCTGACAGATGTCTAAGGAAAATTTCCTGTGCCAGAATGGGCAGAGAGGTCAGACTGGAGGGTCTAGGGCTTACTACCAATGTGCTATCATCCTAATGAGGCCTGGTTTGTGTTTTAAGTCACTACATACTCTTCTCTACAAATGTAGATTTGAATAAATCTAGTCACATCAAATGATGACTGGTCTGGAACCACTCATATCTGGATGATGTCTTTTTTTCTAATGTGCCAGCCATTTCAGCCCATCTTCCTATCTCTGAATAACTCTCAAAACCTTAACAAAACAATACTGTGTAAGGCAGGAATCAGTAAACCTGCCCTGTCTCCTTAGATTTGCCCTTGTCCCTGGTCAGATTTCAGCTTCAGGTTTATTTAATGAAATGCATGGATCCCACACATGAGCACTAGGAGGTTAGTTTCAAAACTGCTGTGCCAGTGTCATCCTCCACAAATAGATGTTTGGATAATTAGTCAGACTAGCTCATCTCTCTTAAGTGGGAGGCAGGATTTCAATGTGCCATGTGAGGATTCAGCTCTGGTTCTGCGTTTAAGTGTACCAGAGATTATGGCCATGTAGCCTTGTATTCACAGCACATAGGAGCTTCAGGCCTGTCATAGTTTGGGGCCATGAGCTACCCAGGACTGTAAGGCAGAAATGACTCTTACCTTTTTCCAGGAGTAAGAATCAGGATACTGCACACTGATGGGAAGTTTAAAGAGAAATTCTATTTACAAGAGCATATATACAAAAAGCAATCAGAATAAGTGCAAAACCCATTAAGCCCTAACTGACCTTCTAGAATCCTCCACCTCTTCTACACTAAGTCAGCCTGAGGGCAGATCAAAACTGCCCTCCCCAGCTGGGGACTGCAAGGCCTCAGTGGGCTCCATGATGCAGCTCAACTCCCTGCCAGCCATCTGCCCCATGAATCATGAGATAAGAGCGGATGCTGTTCCCAGAGAGAAGGGAGAGAGGAAAGAGAAGGGAAGGAGATCAGTTAGGCACCACCTTCTAAGCTGTGATACCAGAATATGGAATAGAATAACAATATTATGATGTCCTGGAATGAGCAGGTCCATCCCCCTGGGATGGGCCTCTGTCCCTAGGGTTTTGGTAAGGGAGACCCAGGATCCCTCAAACTATCACAGGGGCCCACTGAAATAAACTTTTAAATCTAAGCCTTCAGCTCTCCTATCTATTCTTGATGGAAAAACAGTGGAAAACAATCTACCAGAGCCCTGGACTGGACAAAGTGCATTTTTTTTAATCATAGTCCTCTCTCCCTGGAAGTAGGATCAGTAAGCAAATGCTGTTTACCTAAGCCAGAGAAGGATAAGGAAATGCCAATGCTTTTTATGTAAAGGAAGCAGCATCATGTAGCACCCTAAGCCTCTGGCTGGTGTCTGTCTGGTTGCCTGGATGGTTTGAGAGTCTTAAAAGAGCCTGGCAGAGTCAGAGCTTCCTTTCTGCAGCTGCTAGCACACTCCTGTTGCAAAATGGAGAAAATAATCTATTGGCAGGCAACAGAGGGAGACTGACCGGAGGTCTAACATTGTCATCACAGTTCAGCCTTATGCAGACATGAGGTAGAGTGCATATAGAAGGGGGGCGAAATGAGGTTTATTTGAACAATGTGAATCGAAGTGAACTTGGAAAAGTAAATTATTAGAATACCTGTATTTTTAATGGGATTTATGAGTAGACATCTATGAAATATACTTCCAGATGGAGGGCAGCATCCCTTTCAGCAGGTGGGACAAGTTCTTCCAAAATCGTAACGTGAAAGAGCATTGTCATTGCTGTTGCCTCCCATTAAAGTTGGCAGACTTGAATAGTGCTCCTTGACAGCGTATCTAGATATGTAGCAATTCCTGAAGTGCCGTTGGAACAACGGAGTCTCTGCAACATATCAACATTTTTTACTACAACTTTGAAGAAGGTGCAGAACTGTCTGCAGTTGTAGTTTTTTGAGTGTTACAGAAGCCAAATCAACATATAAAGCCCAAAGAGGATTTCTAATTCAGTCTTCTGCTTGAACAGCTTCATAGGCAGTGGGATTTGGTGCATATTTCCTTGAAAAGTGTACTCTCATTGGACTGTTCATAACCACTTACATGATCCCAGTTGGGCAATAAAAGATGATTGTGAGTATCAAGAACAGTATGTAGAAACAAACATCGAGATGGGACCCAAACTTACTTTTGAATGTGCTGATCTGTGAGAAGAAATTACTGTGTTCAAGAAAGGACACATTTCAAGACCAGAAATGTAACGTTGTGGAACCTTAATTATTCACTTAATTTTTCAGTGCCTAAACATGGTTATATGCGTCTGTGACTATCAATTTTTTGTTTAGGAATTTATTTTATTTTACTGATTGGAGAAATTATTGTATTCCAGGCAAGTGTACCATCTCATTTCCCTTCACAACCTATGTAAAAGCAATTAGTGGAAAACACAACATTAGGAAAAAATGGGAGCAGATGTGTTTCAAGGGAGCAGTGTGAAGATAGATCTCAGTAATGTTGCTTTCATTGGAAGGAGTTTTTAGTGATTAGGAAGAACTCCACATATCCCTCTGGAGAGGATGAGAGATAAGGACTCCTACAGGGAGCAAATAAATGCATCCATTGCAGAGAAAATGTGCAGCTAGGTAGAGAGAGCAAATTTTAGATTTGCATTATATAAGTGGATTTAGAAGAGTTATGGAAAAGGTGAACTTTAAAGAACAGGTCCTGGAAGTAAGGGTAAATTTCAGTATGGGCAGCACTTGCACTCCAGACCACAGAAGCAGCATACGACTGATGTCGGAAATGCTGTAAATGATTGAGATATCCATGTATCAAGACTGATCCACAGCCACATTAAACAGTGAAGTGGAATTGACTTCTTTAGCATATACTAAAGAAGGTTAAAGACTAATGGAGACCTGTTGACATGGTCCTTAAATCTGGCAATTATTTATCATTTTGAAAGCCAATTATGCTCAGAAGCTTGAACTTCTGGATAACTTATGACTACTTCTAATGTAGAAAGATACTCTTCCTGCATACAGGAAAGTGATTTAGCTGTTTTCTTCAAATGTGATGCCTAAAGTGACCTCTATATACATTAAGAGATTTTGTTAAACTAAGAGATCCACCATTGTCCTCACCATGCCCTTTCCTGCATTCTAAAGCATGGCTAAGAAAAGCGCATAGAACAAACTGCTAAACACATGGTGTTTGAAAGGATGTGCAGAAGTGCAAGTTTATCTCTCATCATCTCACTTAGGCAGTCCTATTATTCAAAAGCTCTTGCAGTCATTCATTATTCATCAGCCACCTTTCTCCCAGGTGGACTGCCAAGCAGAGCTGTGATGTGAAACAGCAGCCTCGCTGAGCATGAAATGGAATGGATGCTAGATTTTTGTTATGCAAGGGAGTAACCTGTTCTGGTAAAGATCTAATTTTCAGGGCTTCTGGCACAACTAAGCAGAAAAAGTATGTGCAAATGTATGGACATAGTCTTAATACCTTAAAAAAAATTAAGATATTTATGCTGTAACTCCTTTCATGTAGAACTAAATCCAAGGCAAATTTTGCAAAGGTGTTCTAATGTGGATGAGTCTTCATCCTGGTCTGGAAACTGCCTCAAGTGCACACAAGACCAGAAAGTCCACTTCACCCAAAGCTATGTGACTCTTGAAGTACATTCTGGCTGTGGAGCAGATGCACTGTCATCTTTTTATGTCTTGATGTGACGGAGGAGCCAAATCAGGGGATTGGCTGTCTACTGTTTATGTTAGAGAAATAGCTGCCTATGTTCACCCCATAGTGCCAGTCTGAAAATACCTTTTCAGAAATGAGAATGTAGGAATTGTGAATGGATCCTTTGGTTTAATACATGAAGTATGTACTTAAAGGTTTGCTACAGTGATGAATTTACATGCCTTCTAAGACTATTCCTATTCAGGGATGCCTAGTAGTCCCCTCTAGAGCATTCCAACTGGATCACCCTGTGAAGACCAGATAAGATCCTGTCTTCCAAATCAAGATACTGTACCTTCTTTAGTTTTCTGTGTATGTGTAAAGGGATGGGGTAAATTAATTAATGCGAGACGATATATATAAAAATATTAACAGTTTATTAATATTAAATATTCAGAACTTGCATCACCCCTATCACCATTTAATAATAATATTAACAGGTTCTTGCAACATTAGGAAACTATGTACAGGTTATAACAGGATCTGGAAATAGTTATTAATATATAACATTAATTAAACTCGATATAAACTGGAAGAGAAGGCTTTGCGGTCAGTATACCGCTTGCTCACTAGGTAAGCATAGGACATAAAGGAGCAACTTTCTGCTTAGGGCAGAAGGCAATTAATAATTATAAGAGGCTTTGGCATTTACCCACAAAATTATTATCTGACAGTACCTAAGGCGGGGTTACTGTCGGTAGCCGTCAGCGGCTTTAGAGTCTCCCCTGGGCTTCTGGGGAAGGAGGCAGACGATCTCTGACCTGTTCCTGGTTCTC
>VWYK01054329.1:0-15287 GCA_013399775.1 Semnornis frantzii
CCCTAGGGGTGTTCAAGTGGTGTATGGACCTGGCACATAGGGACAAGGTTGGACTGGATGATCTTTGAAGTCTCTTCCAACCAGATATATTCTGTAATTCTGTTCACTGCCAGAGAAATGCAGCAACATACATATGTGGGGCATATTAAAGGATGTGGGCAAGAAAAAGCAAAAGAGAAGCTGCATCCTGTCCATATTGATTCCTACAGATCACCAGTGACTCTGCATTTGCAGCTTTGTACACTCAGCATAATAAAAGTAAAAGCTTTAAAACTCCAGACATTTGCATAGCCCCAGCATGCATGTGCCCAGATGGACTCAGCAGTTTGCTGGTCTTTAAGTCTGGTCTCTATTACATGGCTCTTAATTTTAATTTCTAAATTAAGCCATCCTACACTTTCATCCCAGTGCATCAGCCTGTGCCTACTAAAATAGAGTTATTATCTACCAGCAAAACTTTATTCCCTTCTATGCCCTTAGCACAGGCACGAGGTAGAGCAAGAAGGTCCATCCTGGCTTTCTTCCCATTAAAAGTTACCCACCCTGTGCAAATGTCAAGTCTCACTCTCAGAGAACAGCAAGGACCAGGTTGCCACAAGCAGACCTTAAACCAGCTGCTGGCGCCACTGATGGTGCAGAAGTGAGACATAACAATGAAACAAATCTAAGAGTAACAGGAAATAGCAGGAAAAGTGAAGTAAGTACATAACTTGTCAGGCAGTTTTGTAAACTGAAGCTGTATTATCTGAGAAACAACGTGATCATTTCATGTCAATTACAGACCCTGTTTCCTCTCTCTCTACAGAAAGAGAAGATTTCAGATGGGCTTTCAGTTTTAACACGGGTATTTCTTGACCTCTAGTGGTTTTGTCTTGTTAAAAAGAAATGCTGTCATTAGTGAGAGCTGACAAAAGGTATTCATGGCTAAAAGAAATAAAAACAGTCCAAACCAAAGCAAGCATCCTTAATCACGTATTATTTCACTTTCCAGCACTAATGTGACTCTGGCATTACTACTGTGGATCATTCTTCCCATCTTTAGATCATGTCATGTTGAGAACTAACCTAGATGGCTTTATGGAAGCAGAGACAATCCTCAGCTCTGTTTGAATTCACTTAACTAAGTCAGTTCTAATAGATCTGCAGGAGAACAAAGGTAAATGCTTCTTCCCGAAAGCCTTACTCACACACTACTTAAGTAAATTCAGATGTACATCACTACAAATGAAGTATTTACATTTTCAGCAGAATATAATTGAAAAGGTCAAATAACAACAAATATGGCAATCTAAACCCCTCATGTCTCTCAATCAATCTTTGCACAACAAACAGAGAGAAAGGAAGAGAGGCAGCAGTGTGTGATTACCAGAGCAGTAGCACTGAAGCAATACACTGCAGAAAGCACATAGCTCTCTGCAGAGAAATCAATTTCTCCCATGGGATGGGGTCGATAGTTGTCTGACAGGACAGTATACAGGCAATTTAATAGCATTTTATCTAAATTAATCTATTCCTCCCCCCTTCACTAGCCTCTCCCAGCTCATAAGAAGGCTCTCTTAGCAAACTGGATTTCTTTATTTTTTTATCATACAACAGGAAAGTATTTCTCATTCTGGGGACACTACCATTGTCTATTAAAAATCATTTATCTTTGTTAGTTACTCATTACCTACAGCTCTTTCCCACCATTCATATTCTAGTTAGTTAATTCCTGTACACAGCCCACAAAAATTACTTTCAATTAATCTGGAGACATTTTTCTTACCCCAAAACATTTTAAACTACAGATCACCCTGTCAGAAAAAATAAGCTCACTAAGCAGGCGAACTGAGTGAACTTCAAGGAGCAGTGGTATCTGAAATCACCAGCTTACAGGATGCAGGAGTCAGAAGGGACCCAAAGAGATCATCCAGTCCAACTCCCCTGCCAGAGCAGAACCTTATAATCTAGCTCAGGTCACAGAGGAACACATCCAGACATGCCTTGAAAGGCTCCAGAGGAGACTCCACGACCTCTCTGGGAAGGCTGTTTCAGTGCTCTGTGACCCTTACAGGAAAGAAGTTCCCCATTTTGTTGAGCTGGAACCTTCTGTGCTGCAGCTCACATCCATTGCTCCTTGTCCTATTGCAGGGAGCAAGCAAACGGAGCCTGTCCCCTCACTCCTGAACCCCAGCCCTCAGATATTCATAAGCATTTATGAAATCCCCTCTCAGTCTTCTCTTCTCCAGACTAAGCAGCCCCAGGTCCCTCAGCCTTTCCTCATCAGGCAGTGCTCCAGTCCTCTAATCATTCTTGTAGTCCTCTGCTGGACCCTCCCCAGCAGATCCCTGTCCCTCAAACTGGGGAGCCCAAAACTGAAGGCAGTACTCAAGATGAGGTCTCACCAGGGCAGAGTAGAGGGGGAAAAGAGCCTCCCTTGATCTGCTGGACACATTCTTCTTAATACACCCCAAGATCCCACTGGCCTCCTTGGCCACCAGGGCACATTGCTGTGACATGGATGTTATCCAAGCAGCACTCCCAGGTCTCTCTCCACAGTGATGCTCTCCAGCAGATCACCTCCCAGCCTGTAGTGGTGCAGTTTATTATTGACATTTTTCTGCAAGAAACAGTTTAATTTTTGAGGAATTTGTTAGGCACAAAGACTGGTTTTCCAGTGAATCTATTTTAGTAGTACTTAATAAGCAATAAATAATAAAGCTGAGCTGATCTTTTTAGTAGATATTTGTGTGAAATAAATGGTAATGAACGGGAACCCCTAATAAGCTTAATTCCAGAGATGGATCTTCAGCACTCTGGAAGTTTGGTATTGTGCCCCAAAGGCTCTTGTAAACCCAGCTGCAGTTCTTGCTCATCATTTAGAAGATTAGGGGCTGCTAAGAGACAGTCAAGCCTTATTAGAACAGACTAAGGCAACAGGAAACATTAATTGGGTAATTTAATGCACAAGGAGACAATAAATGCCTGCATTGTGGTTCAGATGCTGTTTCCTCTATTGATTTGCTCGTGTCTTATTTTGTGAAATTCTCACAGATTCTTGCTAGAGAGGCTGTAAGGCAAAGCCTAAGTTTAAAAACACCAGAATAGTGGTGTTAATTTCTATGGCTTCCTTTTACCCCTTTTGTCAGTTAAAGGACCCAGCAGTGTCCTAGTCCTTGGAAGCAAAAGAATGAGGACTGCTCCCCTGCCCAAGGATTTCACCACCACAGGAAGGGAGAGCTCCAAGTTATAGCAGTAGTCTGCAGTGAAATGGTACCTAACCATCTTACTTGCATTATGGTTTCATCATAGCACATGCACACAGCAGGAGCACTGTGACTCCAGGAGGAAATGAAAGCCCTCTTCTCTTTCATGTTTGTGGAGGAGACACAGAAAAAAAATTATCTTCCTCTGAAAGTAAGGAACTTGGGAAGACACTCCTGACATGGGTGTTTCTTGCTGGTCTAATACCAGAATTAACCCACGTGCATGGATGGATTCACTTAGTCCCCTCAGTGGTGGTTACTGGTGTCTGGAACACCAAAACCTCTCAGTTAGAAACGAGCTCCTCATTTTGTTCCCATTCTGAGAATTCCATTCCCTGAGAAATCTTTCCCACATCTGAACAAGAGAGAAAAGAGGTTCTCTTACAGTAGGAGAAATTCAGCACTAGAAGGGAAGAGTCTTTCCTCTTCTCTGCTGACCCAGGCACTCTTTCCCTCTCTTTTTCTATCATTGTAACCTGGAAGACTGGGGGGTGATAATTCAACAACCCTTTCTTTTCATACTATACATTTGCATCAATTTAAATACTAAAATGCAGTCTGAAGGCATGCAGGCATCATTAATTTCAAATAAACATTATGCTCTGTTTAACGGCACTAAATATCACTTTCTGTAGCTGTATTCCACTATCAAGCATGGCTTTTGAATCATTTCTTTCAATGGTCCCCAGCCACAGACCCTTCCACTCAGAAGCCTGGCACTGCTTCTTCTGCAAGCAAGGTTCTCTATGTCTCTGTAACTGTGGCAGTGGTTGGAAGGCCACTCCTCATGGCCTGCTTCAGCAGCAAGACTCACTATGGGCAGAGCACACCTCCACTTTCAGCTTCTTCAGGACTCTCACATTTGAATTTGGTGTCCTCTTCACACCTATCCCTTTTTAAGGAAAGAGGTAGCCTCTGACTCTATTTGCAGTATGATGTGGTGCTGTAGGATGCCTATTAACAGAACTCTAAAGTCAGAAGAGGCAGGGTCCACCTACAGCCCAGTACATCCTTTCGGCCTCCTCATCAGCCAGTGCTGTCTCCACTCTGCATCTCTTAAAGGTCTGACCTGAACACAATGATCCAAGACTGTTTACTAGACCAAGAGTAGGAACTACACCCTCTCAACAGAGGGCTTATTTGGACATGCACTAAGCAGTTCACAAGACATTAAGTGACAAACCTATTCTGCTGGACACAGTGCAAGTATAAATCCAGATCAGACAGTCTGCCTGGAACAAGACTGACACATTCCTTCCAAACCAGCAACTAGGTGCTCAGAAGCTGGATTAAGGAGGTTAGCCTGTTCCCATTCTGAAGAAAAGGACCCCCACGATCCTCTTTGTGCTGGTTTGAGGTTAATTGGAATATTTTAATGAAAAAAAAATAGATTATAGGCTGTGAAAAGCAAACAATGGTGATGTCTGCTTCACTCATAGGCTTGCTGAGATGGATAAAAACAAGGACACAAATATAAATAAGATAGAGAGTTTCTCTCTCTCTCTGGGAGCTGGTATGTCTTCTGCCCTTTCTGCTGTGTAACCCAACTAATCACTCTGCTTCTAACCCCCCTGGCCCATCCTCCAAACTCACCTTGCACGTAAGACGGACCCTGGAGTAAGGTAGAGGGGTGGGAAGAAGGTGGAAGGGTGGTTGGGAGCCCCTCCTAGAGACTCTGATTGCTGGGAGGGGAATTGTGTTTCTGTATTACCTTTAACTTGTATATTTCTGTAAATATTCCTGTATATAGTGTATATCTCTGCTTGTATATTGTGCTAAGCTGTAAATAGAGCTTCAGTCCTTAACTTCCAGCTGTCTGAGTCTAGTCTGGGGGATTTTCATAGTGTGAGGGGGTAGGTAACTCCCAAACCATCACACTCTTTTTCTGGACTTTCATTCTGTTTAAGTTCTGTATGTTGCAACAGTACTGAAAACCAGCATTATGCAGGCTGCCCACAACTGTCCATTTCCTTAGAACCTCACACATTAAGGAGACACAATTAATAATTTTAGTTAAGTACACAGTAATAAATAATATTGTAAATACATTCCCTTATAGAAACATTCAGCATTAATGATGACAGTAATTCTCATCCTCCTCTGTATCCCTTTGGGGGAAAAGTGAGCATTGAAATATAATCTGGTTTAGTGCTCATCTAATACAAGCAATATTTTATCAAAGCTTTCTTGGTTTTACCCATTGTTTGGTGGGTTTGGGTTTTTTAAAGAATGTCTGAATATGAAAAATAAAGAAATAAACACATTTCCCTTAATGTAATAAAAATTCATAGAAAATACTGTCCCTGAGGGGGAAAAAAAAGAAAAAAAAAAATGTATGCTACAAAAGCAGTTCTTAAAATTCAGGTGTTGTTTCTTGCAGTCTTTTGTAATTGAAATTGCCACCCAGCCAAGATTTTTACTGGCCAGTTTAAAGCTACCTCTGCAATTTATGTTTATACATAAACAGTTCTGATTTTAATTGCTATCAACTTCTTATACTTGATAGATGGTCTTCAACATTTTTTGCCTCCAGAGACTACCTACTTCGCCAAGTATTGACACGCTTTGAAGATTTATACTTCTCTAAGGAATGAAGTTCACAATAAAATACAATGTATTCCGTGGCTGTGAATGGTAATGTTACCGAACAATCTAAAGATATTTCACAACCAATGGCTATTTCCCTCTCACACCCAGCACCACACTCTTTTAGTCCCACTACAGACTTATGTTTTTAAAGTAAAATGCCTAATTTTGCCTATGCTAATGTTTCAGAGAGCCAATATGACTTAATTTAGGTTTTCCTTTCACTAGAGCCATTGCTGAACTAATGATTACACATCCGCTTCTCTCAATAATTATTTTAAGAGGACAACTCTTGTGGAAAGGATTCATTCATTTAGGACATTGAAGTAGCCCCTTCCAGCTTGACACTACATTCAGAAACAGGCACTGTACAGAAGTGTAAAATACAATGTCAAACACACAGAATCATAGAATCACAGAATCAACAGAATCACAGAATGTCAGGGGCTGGAAGGGAACTCAAAAGCTCATCCAGTCCAACCCCCGTGCCACAGCAGGATCTCCTACACCAGATCACACAGGAATGTGTCCAGGTGGGTCTTGAGTATCTCCAGAGAGAGAGACTCCGCAGCTCCCCTGGGTAGCCTGTTCCAGTGTTCTGTCACCTTCACAGGGAAAAAAATTCCTCCTCATGTTTCCATGGAACTTCCTATGCTTCAACTTCCACCCACTGCCCCTTGTCCTGTCATCAGGCATCATCCAGCAGAGCCTGGCTCCAGCCTCCTGGTGCTCACCCTGCACATACCTCTCAGCCTCCTCTTCTCCAAACCACAGAGCCCCAGCTCCCTCTGTCTATCCTCATAAGAGAGATGTTCCATTCCCTTCATTATCTTTGTGACTCTGTGTTGGGGTCTCTCAAGCAGTTCTATGTCTGGGCACAGTACTCCAGATGTGGCCTCACTAGGGCAGAGTAGAGGGGCAGGAGAACCTCTCTCAACCTACTAGCCACAGCCCTTCTAATACCCCAGAATGGCATTGGCCTTCCTGGCCACAATAGCACATTGCTGGCACACAAGTAGTTACTGATTGCTAAACAGACATAACTCAACAGACAATTGAATTTACATTTAGATCTAAACATCTAGATTGGATCCCATTTGCTGGTAGCACACATGGGTCATGTTGCCTAGAGAAACCCCAGAGAACAAGGAAGGGTTCTTGGAAAAGAAATGTTAAATGGTATCATCTGCAAGCAACTGCTCTTGCATTTCTGCAGAAGCAGCAGCATCATGCTCTATCAGCAGCTCTTTTAAATTCAGCTGAAAAGATCTCCAGCACTGAAACAATTCAAGGATGTTACTTCAGTGACAAAGTGTACCTCTCGACCTTCTAAGAATACACTTTCAAAGGAGAGAGAAGGTTTCATTTTCTTACATGATTTTTTTTTTTTTACCCATTTTGCCTCTTTAATACAATAGTTAATTTAATGTCACACAGTTGCTTTGCAAAGGAAAAGGAAAGTCAGCTATGGGTTACTCTCTTGTTGTCTTACTGTTAGCACTTCACAAAGATGATACCCCAGAAGGGAGAGCCGTCCTCAGGGAAGATCTTGACGGACTGGGTGAGTGGGTGAGAAGGAACTGTATGAAGTGTAATGAGGCCAAGTGTAAGGTCTTGCACCTGGGAACACATAATCAAGGAATGCAGCTCAGACTGGGATCCACCTGGCTTCAGAGCAGCACTATGGAGTGGGACCTGGGGATCTTGGTGAACCAGAGAGAGGCTCAGCGTGAGTGAACGGTGTACTGCAGTGGCAAAGCAAGGCAACAGGGTGGCAAGTTGCATTAATAAGGGTAACAAAAGCAGGGATAAAGATGTCATTCTCCCACTCTACTCAGTGCTGGTCAGGCCTCACCTTGAGTAGTGTGTATAGTTTTGGTCCCCACTATACAAGAAGGATGTGGACAGGCTGGAAAGGGTCCAGGAAAGGGCCACAGAAATGAGCAGAGGAGAGGAAGACCTGCTACAAATTATTTTGGCAGAGTAATAATTTTTACAAGCACCAATTGGGAGTCCTTACCCGGGTTATATCTTCCTGAAGAAAACACAAGTATAAAAAGACAGAAATGAGCAGTTACTTATACACTTCTGCAGATGTCATTGCTGCAGGAGAAAGAAATAGAAATGGAGACTTAATTCAGGCTATGATTCAAAAAGCATGCAAATGCTTACTCAATCACTTACAAGCTTGCTTAAGCATTTACACACAAATGCTTAAGAAGTTCTTATTGTTCTGCTAGATTGAAGTTCATTTCCAGTAGGCCTGGTAGTTTGTGTTGCAAAGACTTTCTGAGATACCACTAGTGAATTTGTGACAAAAAAATCATTAGCATGTAAACTAACTCTAGAAAACTGTTTCAAGATATCAAATAAATAATCATTCTGTAGTGTATGTTCTATATTCTTTTTGATGCAAGGATATAAGTCAATAAGGCAATAAGTCTGTCCTAGTACAACAGAGCATTTATAAAAGCCAGTGGATGAGATCAGAATGAGGACCAGGGCAAGGGGTGGAAGTTGAGGCATAGGAAGTTCCATGAAAACCTGAGGAGGGATTTTTTCTCTGTGAGGGTGACAGAACACTGGAGCAGGATGCCCAGGGGGGTTGTGGAGTCTCCCTCTCTGGAGATATTCAAGATCTACCTGGATGCATTCCTGGTAGGTCTTGTGATGTGGTATTAAGCGACCATGCTCTGGCAGAGGGGTTGGACTTGATGATCTTTCAAGGTCCCTTCCAGCCTTGGACCTTCTGTGATTCAGTGTCATTCTGTGATAATTAATTTCTAATTATTCATGTTTATTTTATCTTTAGCATAAATAATCTGTTCCATGGCTGGTGCTTTTCTGACAAGTTTTTAATTGCATATGGAATATTCTTAGGAAGAGAGATACAAAAATACAAATGTATTATTATTTTGACTCTTGTTGGCTCCTGTGCTTAAAAATATCCACACACAGAGGTTAATGGTTTGCAGATAATCTGTTTTTAAACTGCTGACTTGAAAGCTATGAGATTAATAGCACTGAGAACAAGTAAAGGTAATAGGATTATGGATTCATATTAGCTAAGGGTTTCTCATGCATCTGCTCTAGCAGTGCCTCATCTCTGAAACACAGTGGAGTGATTAGTCTGTAGTGGCATACAGTGGTGATGCAAGATAACTGCAGCTTTTTCCTGCTGCAGTTAGGGTTTTCTATTCACTGGTAACTAGTTTGCATGTGTAACACTTGGCATAAACAGGCATAGAACAAGACTCCAGTGCTCTTGCCCTAAACTCATGCTTATGAGGGAGAAACTACTCCTCAGAGGGCCCTGTGCTGATGCACATGGAAGGCTTTGCTTGTTTTCCTTCCATATAGACAAATCAAAAGAAAAAAAAAAATCATCTGCTCTCAATTCTACTACACTCCAGGATGGAGGATACTGCACAGTCACTTTAGGAGAGACTGTTGTAACCCAGGGTCACCACAGGCTATGGGTGTTGTGCTGTCTGCAGGACAGAAGGACAAAGGGAGGGAGAGGGAGCTCCTGCAGTACTATCCTGTGAATTTCTGAGGTTTTTTTCTCCTCATTTTGCTAATTATCAGCATGATAATTATCAGTGTGACAGCCTGAGGCTCTAGACAGCCTGATCTACTGTGAGGTGTCTCTGCCCAGGGCAGGGGGGCTGGAACTAGATGATCCTTGTGGTCCCTTCCAACCCTGACTGAATCTATGCTTCTATGAAAGGAGCTGACCTCCTCCATTCCATGTTGGCTTTCCCATGTCTGGGGTGACAAGGTGATTTGTTTCTGCCGTCACTTATGATTGCCTGACAAAGTGAAGTGAGGGTCATGGGAACTTTCCTCCTGTTGTAGGAGTTTGTAACAGAAGCACAGATAGCATGACTGAAGTGCAAGTGGAAAAGGATCTGAGGATGAGGCAGAGCAAAGGCTACAGGACCAGCTTTTATCTGTAAACAAGGGCACAGCCAACAGCAGGCAAGCTCGTGAATGTCAAAGAAAGTGTTCTTTACATCAAAATCAGAAGTCCCCTGCTTCAATAGGACCAAAGTGCAGCTAGGTTAGCAAAGGACTCAAAGAGGAGCATGGATAAAAGGCCCTTTTTACCAGGCATAGCTTCCCCTGCTCTCCCAACAAGAAGATGAAGCATTATTAGAAGGATTCCCAAACTGGGAAAAGGAAACAACACATAGTAAACTGTGCTTAATGTTTACAAGGTCAGAGGCTTAAAAAAGAAACATTCAGAAGCAAAAGATTCTCTCACACTAAATATTGATCCTTAGAAGCTCAAACAAATGCATCCAACAAGCCACTTCATGATAGCCAATCCCTGCCAGACCCAGGAGAGCAGTGGGGACTCTGCAGACAGAGCCCCTTGTTCTCTGGGTCACACAGAGGGACTTCTGCCTACACCAGGTTTCTTGCTGCTTGTATGCAGGCTTGAGTGAAACCTAAGTTATGCAGATCTGGTAGTAAAATGAAAGCATTTAAATTAGAAAATCAGACTAACAAAAAACCAAAAAAACTAACAAAAAAAACCCCAACTCTAAAACCAAAACCCAACCACCCTATACACCTTCATAATCATTTGAGGAGGGATATCTCAGCTTGCAGGATGTCCTCACAAAACACAAAGCTTGAGAATTTGATGTACTTCAAGGACTGCCTCCTGCAAAGTGTTAGTAGGCTTTAAATCCTGTTACTTCTGTATTTTAAATTCTACCATTTAAGTAATTAACAACTTAGAAAGTTCCATTCACCTAGAAATCCACAAAAGAATTCAGGTAAAGCCTCCACTTAAAAGTAGCATTATGCTCAGTATCAATCCTTTCCACACCTTCATTCAATTCAACTGCTCAAATTTCCAGCTATTTTTGCCAGTATTTTTTAACCATTTGCTTGCTAAGGAATGTCTTTATACTAGTAGGAAAACAGTTAATCACAGAATGGTAGAGGTTGAAAGGGACCTCAGGAGATAGAGTCCAACCCTCCTGCCAAAACAGGATCACCTAGGGCAGGTCACACAAGAATGTGTCTAGACGGATCTTGAAAGTCTACAGAGGAGACTCCATGAACTCTCTGGGCAGCCTGTTCCAGTGCCCTGCCACTCCCACGGAGGAGAATTTCCTCCTCATGCTGAGGTGGAACCTGAACCTCCCATGCCTCAGCCTGTGTCTGCTCATGATGGAAAAAAATAACGACTCAAAGACTGAAAGCCAATAACAAACCCCTTATGCAGAGAAGATAAAAACCAGGACTGAGATCTAGTCAAAATTTCTCTCAATTCTCTGTCATTCTCACAATTTCTCTGTTGTTTGATGAACTCTGTTAGGTTAACAGATGTGAGCCTGCTTCACATTCACTCATCTCTGTGAGGCAGAAATATTTGGGAGCAACTGAGCACAGAAAGAACCTGAAGCAGCTGTCCACAGCCATGCAGCAGAGTAAATCTGGGATTTCTTGGATGGCTCTGACACAGCCTCATTTCTCCCCTCCCTAGGGAGTCGCAGATGCTGGAAATGCATATTTTAAGTCACTCATATGACAACAGCCACTGCCTATCCCCACTTCTTGACCTTCTGGTTGTATTCAAGTGTCCCACACTGGTGTATTCCAGGGTCCATAGAGAATTCCTGCCAAAAACAGCCCTAGCAGTGCTGCACTCACACACAAGCTTGCCTTTTTTGGATGCCACTATTAGAAACTCATTCCCGCAGCATCAGAAGCACACAAAGGAAATTGAAAGTAAATTGCCCAGTACCAGTGAAATGTACAGTAAAAGTATCTGATCATGTGCAAAGAAACACCAGCAGAAGAAAAAGGTGTAGAGGTGAAAGGGGAGGTAGGATGCCTGCTTACAAGGGAAAAAAGCGATGGCAACAAACTTCTGAACTGGAGGGGAAAAACCTGCCATGTGAGGAGCAGCTACAAGCATCTCGAGCTGAGAGGGTAAGGACAGCATCTGAGCACATAGTTATCACTGTAATCACTTCTTAACCACACTGAGCCATGGCAAAGGAGCCATGGCCAGAAGGAGCATCTGGAGGTCACCTCCCATACCCCACCACATTGGCTTTGCCCAGATGAGCCTGGAAAACTTGAAAAGATGGAGGCATCTCAGAACCTTCTCACTGATTTCAACAAGATTGGAAATGTAAACACATATAAAAATAAGGCTAGAGAGCAATAAGGCTAAACAGTTCTCACATTACTGTTTTCTGAATCCACAATAACTGAATGGGTGTAATGTATATTAGAGGGCTATCAGCCTATCTTGTACAGGCTCCTTCTTGCCTGGGTGAGCCACACAAGCTTCTGCAGGTGCACTCAGGCATTTGTCTGCTAAGTAGTAGTAGAATAGTGACAGCCTCCATTGGAGCACAGCAACAGTGTATCTGCAGTGCATAAAGCAGTGTTTAAGTGGATTCCTTCTCCTGGTGGTTGAAAGACAGGCAAGCACTCCACATGGAGACCAGCTTAGCCCACCTAGGAGCTGCTTTTGACCACTGCTGCTAATCGTTACCTGCAGTGGGCTAGCTAGCAGAAGTATTAAACATGAATATATTTCAGTTGTGCCTATTGACTGTGCATTTTAAATAGACTCTGCTATTCTGCTCTTCTCTCCCAGTGGGAAGATTTATTTTACTTTAAGGATATATAGAGCTGTGCTTTCAGTACTTTTTCTTTGTTTAACAAGCAGCTCTCTTACTGAAAACCCAGTAGACCACAAAACCAGTCAGGGGCTTTTATCCAGGATGTCTGACCCATTGCCTGACAATAATTAGTTCAGGTTAATTACAGCAAATCTGTAGATTTGCAGCCTGAAATCATCTCATCTCCTAAGCTGAACCCTCCAGAGGTTTCTTTTATGAGCTCTGCATCCTAAGGGTGGACTTAAAGTAATGAATTTGTCTCTAATAAGATTCATAGGTTTGTTCCCTAAGCAATGGTGTCAATTATAGAATCTAACCCTGATGGCTTATTTTGCTGAAAATGGTGAAATTGAGAGTTTTTAATGAAGCATGCAGGATTTTTAGCGGTTTTGTTTAACTCTTTGCATTGTTGGAAAGTATAAAAATACAATTATGTAAAATATCATACTGCTTTCTATGTGTTTCTGTGTGTGCCAATAGCTAATTTCCTTCTACTCTATAGTGGAAAAGGTTAATGTAATGACTCTGAGATTTCATTTGGAAATGTTCCAGAAGAGTGTCTGAGTATTTGCTGCACTTAGTGGCAGGAAGCAATAAGTGAGGTTATGTATTGCTGAAAAATATTTCATGTACTGAGAAGATTAATACTGGAGTGTGACACAGGGGACACAAGCCTGAGGCTTCCTCCTCAATTCTGACACAATATAATATGTCCTTACTTGATACGTGCCCTTCTGTAGTTAGTTCTTAATCATTAACAAAGCAGACAGTAAGTCTCTGGGCAGGGGAGTGGTATCAGGAGAAGAGAAGGAACCAGACATAGGATTGTCTTCTCTCCTCCAAATGAGTGGCAGGCACCTCCAACTGAGAACACTGGACCAGATGGTGTTGGTACCAGCAAGGTATCTACACAGCAAGATAACGTTGTAACACCCTTCCAGGGATCAACTCTGCCCTGAGTACTTGAATGTCTATACTAATTTTTGAACATAGTTGTTGTACTTAGGGTACCTGGGACATAAATCACCATGTCACAGCTTCATTTCAGTATTTCATTCCACATGAAACTTGTTTTTTCTGAAAAAGTCAGCGTTATTGCACACAAAACATTTAACTATTTTTAGTTTTTCAAATTTAACTCAAATCCCATTCCTGTTGTCTGAGCCACTCTGAGCCACAAAACTAAGGTTCTAAGATCATGAGAAATAGCTCTAGTCATTTATTTACTCATTTTATTAATTAAATTATTATTTTGCTTTTAGTAGCATTGAAACAACAGACAAGGTTCCAGGATTCTTGACTCCATTGAAAATCGATTGTTGAGGTTGGACCTGGACAGGGGTAAATGTGGCAGCAGCCCTCACTGGAAGGATGGATGCAGCTAAGAGGCACAGTACCTGTACACCTAAAGCAGCTCCTGGCATATAAAACACAATTTGCCTGAGCAAAGTAAACTGCTGAAAAAGTGAAAGTAACCCTCCACTGCTGGTAGATACCCACAAGAGCTTGTTCTGCCCCCTGGCTGGGGGTTACACAGGCCAATCAATGCAAGCCACACTCTCAGAAAGACTTTAGATCAGCTGTGGGCTCTCTGCACCTTTGGCTGTGGGGAAAGCACAGCCTTTGTGCATGTTTGGTTCTTGGGTGCTCAGCTGAGCCACAAATCACCATCCCAAAAGGGGACTTTGGGTCATGGGAACAAACTGTTGTGTTGAACTTAGAGGCTTGTGTCAGATACATGAGGCAGGCATCAAATTCGACAGGCTGCTTCATTCACTGGTGGTCTAGTTCACAATGAGGGGACAGAGGGCTGTGTATCTCCTCACTTACCCCTAGCTAATGAGTTCACTGAATTCTCAGTTTTTACTGACTGTCATGCATAATCTTTCACTTGTGTCTGCTCTGAAGGCTTCTCATCTAATGAAGTCAATGTCAGTGCACATTTGAAGCAATAAACACATCCATTAGGAAGGTTAATATTTAGAAAAGGAAAATGATATGCATAGGAGATGCAAGACTAAAAGGAAAACTCCCTTCTCAAGGATAAGCTCTGATCAGATGCTTGCAGTGACACACTTTTTTTAGCTGCGGCCACACACAGGAGATTGTTTGCATGAAAAACTGCAGCCTGTGAGAAGGGCCCATGCCAGAACTGGGGAACATTGGGAGGAGGAGGCAGCAATGTCAGAGATTAAATGTTACAGACTGACCATAGCCCCCATTCCCTGTCCCCCTGCACTGCTCAGGAAGGGGAAGTAGATTCGTTGGGAGTGAGGTTGAACCTGTGAAGAAAGACAGGGTTGGGCAGAAGTTGGTTTTAGTTTTGTTTTTACTTCTCATTATCATTCTTTGCTATTTATTAGCAATAAATTAATTTCATCAAATCAAGTTTGGTTTGCTGTGACAGTAATTGGTGAGTGATGTCCCTATCCTTACCTCAGTCCATAAGGTTTTCATTCTATTTTTTCCCCGTCTTTCTGAAGAGGGAGAGTGAGAGCACAGCTTGATGGGCATCTGGTGGCCTGTCAAGGTTAACTAACCCACTATGAGCACCAAGACCCAAATCTTTAATGGAAAAATTATTTGATTTTATGTTTTCCCAGAAGGTTCCAGGTTTGTATTTCTACAGAAGGAAACCCATATACAAGAGAGCAAATGGATTATCATTTGTCTCAGATGGCAAGCACTTGAATATCAGTCACTATTTTCTCTACTTCCAAGCAGGAATCTGAACCCACAAACTGAATGTTGTGCATGAGTATCCACCCTGTTTGAAAGAGGAAAATCACAGAATCACAGA
>VWYK01054334.1:1878-63511 GCA_013399775.1 Semnornis frantzii
CCTTCCCCGCGGCGCCCGCTGCCGGGGACGCCGCTCCCGGCCGGCACTTTCTCATGATGTCATTCCGCGCCGCGCCGGCCCCGCTGACAAAGGGCAGGCAGTCGGCCCGCCCCGGCTGCTGCGCGCTCCTGTGCGCGGCTCCTCCGCGAGTGCGCGCATTCCTAGCGTGCCGTCCCCGTCGTTCGCCGTAATCCGCTGAAGAGCCGCTTAAGGAGGAGTTGCTGTGGGCGCACCGTCGGGAAAACGACCCCCTCCACACGATCAGGCGGGTCCAAAACGACCCAGAGTGGTTAAAGCAGCATAAACGGGCGAGGGGCAGCAGCCCTCGGCGGAGCGGCTCTCCTCCGGGCTCGGCTTCAAATCCTGGGTCTCCCCGGTCTGCCTTCGCCGCCCATCATCTGCTTTTCCGCCTCTAAATATGTCTTGTTAAGGAGACAAGGGATGCCCCAGCATGATGGGGGAGAGGTGGTGAGGTCGCCGGGGGCTCAGGCGGGGCTCTAGTGAGGAGAGCAGCCCGGGGACAGCCCACCCTCTGCGGTGGTTGCAGCCTGTCATGGGACATGCATCCGCATGGCTGGTGTAAAGCCACAGACCTTCTGCATGGGTCTGAGAGGTCCTTTTGGGTGGACAAGTGATAACTGGTGAGCAGCTTCTCCAAGGCATCGCTGGAGAAGCGGATCCTGAACTCCTGCCCCTGGAGCAGTGGCAGGGCTGCGGGGCAGCTCTCCCTCGTCTCCCTCCAACACTGACTGGGGGTGGCCAAAATGGCAGCAGGGCGGCCCTGTGTGGCCTGTGGAGAGAGGCTTCTGAAGGAGCAAAACGCAGAGAATTTTCAATGAAGAAGCACCTGCAAGCGATGGGGCTGGTGAGACCCTGGAAGAAGTTGCCCACGGCAGTAGTGAATGCGCTGCCATTGGAAGGGTTCAAGACTGGGTTGGATGGAGCATTGAGCAGCCTGGCCTAGCGAAGGATGGCCCTGCCTATGGCAGAGGGGCAGACTCCATGAGCTCTAAAGGTCTGTTTCAACCCAAACAGTTCTATGGTTCTGTGCCGAGGAGAGGCATGAGGCCGGGTGGGACGGAGGGTGAGCCCCTTGCTGAGCTGGGGTTGGCTGGCCAGGTGTCTCATGGCAAGCAATTACTGCTGGTGGGAGTGGACAAGTAGGGGCAGGCCACAGCTACCCTCCAGAGCTGACAGAAACTAGCCCAGATTCAGTCTGGACAGCGGAGGTAAGAAAGTGGAGAAGGGAAGAAGAGGAAAAGGGCTAAAGTTAGGGGAAGAAAAAGGAAGGAAACAAGGTCTGGTTCTGTTTCTTTATCAAGGGAAACGTCATGTTTGGCCATGCCAGAGCTGAGCAGGTGGAAGAAGGCCACCAAAGCAAGCCTGGGAGGCAACATCAAGGTGAACAGTGTCTTTGTGTATCAAAATCCTCACAGGGAAAATATTTCACAGGAAAATATTTTGACTTTAAACCAAGTAGCCAGTCTCTGCTTTGCTGTGCACAGTTAACCCAGAGTTCTCAACCAACGCTATGTTTTGGTAACACCTCAGTGTGAAAGTGACACGTGGAGGACGCTGGTTGTGGGTACAGAGATTTGGGCAATAAAGGAGCACTTTTTAGCTGCATAGAGCATTTAAACTAGACTTACAAGGTAGAAAAGGAACTTTTTCTTCATTCCCCCAACTGACAATTCCTCTGTGTAGAGTTGCAATACAATTTGAAGGCACGTTATAAATGACAGTGGAAGTTTGTTGAATCGAGTATTAATGATAATTTTTGAATCCTGATGTTGCTATTTTATATCCCTCTTCCCACTAATATTGCAAAGCAAACTCCAGAGATGTTTTATAGCGATTATAGGTTCAGTTCTGATGCAGCCACCAGCTGTTGGGTTGCTGTAATGGGGCAGACCTGATGATCTGTATGGGGTGAGGGGACACAGAGTTCACTGGAGCAACCCCCACACTGTGCTATTCATTAGCAACAGAGCTCTAACCAAGTTTTGCAGAGTGCCTTGCATAATTCCTGATAAGTGCCAGTAAATCAGTATCACACAGGCTGCAGAAAAGCTATTTCAGGAATGGAATGTCTTAGGTGTCATCTTCTTGCCTTCCTCCCTCTGCAACAAAGGATGCATTGGTGATTGCAATCCAGACTACCAGATAGGCTGGGCTGCTGGGGTGGTTCCATGGAGGCAGATTTCCTGGCTAAAGGCATTGGCTCCAAAGGTAGCTGCAGAGATCCACACACATCCCTGGTCTAGATACAAATGAGATCTGGGACATTTTTTTGTCACTGTCTCTGCCACTTGTTTCCAGTTATCCCAGAGCCCCAAACCAAGCTTGCCCAGCCACACACTGCCCTTCTCATTCCAGTCTGCTGCCCTGTTCACTCTTTTTCCACCTGCCTAAAAGTGCTAAATCTGCTCACTACACCTTTGTGACACACTCTCCCAGTGAAAGCAGTACAAATAGCCTCTAGGACCAGATCTTTTGTGGGTGATTAACATTTATTAGCTCCAGTGGCAGTTCTAGGGGTCCTTTCTTCAGTAAGTCTTGGTTTTCACCCTTAAGATCTCAATTCTTGGTGCATTAACTTGAGACAGAGGGAGAGGCTTTCAAAATTGAAGTCCTATTAACATCTGACACCTGCCTAAATTGTTTTCTTGTTCTCTCATCATTTGTCTTAAACAGAAATCCCAATTTTGGGGAAATTTATCTGCCTTGTTTCAGAACTTCTTGAACATCAGTGTCGAAGAGATTGGTTTGTACAACTGTGCTGACCACAACTTACCTCTTGCTACCTAACATTTGTCACCATACAATATTGTGTCCAGTTGTGGGCCCCTCAGTTCAAGAAGGACCTCAGAGAACTGCTTCAAAGAGTCCTGTGCAGAGCCACAAAGCTGCTGCATGCAGTGGAACATCTCCCTATGGGGCCAGGCTGAGGGAACTGGGGCTTGGAGCAGAGGAGCCTGAGGGCTGCCCTTATTGATGGTGATAAAGATGTGCAGGGCAGCATCGGGGTGGATGGAACCAGGCTCTGCTCAGGACAAGGGGCAATGGGGCCAAGCTGGAGCAGAGGAGGTTCCATGGGAACAGCAGGAAAAACTTTGTGAGGATGACAGAGCCCTGGAGTAGGCTGCCCAGAGAGGTTGTGAAATCTCCATCTCAAAATCTGCTCTAGGTGATCTTATTCTGGCAGGGAGGTTGGACTGGATGATCTTTTGAGATCCCTTCCAAACCCTAACATCCTGTATGATACTGTTTGATTTTCCAGCATGGGCCTAAAGAAGGTGAGGATACAGGATACGGAGAGAAAGAAAACAGCTTCACTTAAAAGCGGTGGAGAGGATAATGTGAATTTGTAAGATTTAGGGTATTGCAGTGAAAGAACTGCAGGTCGGTAGCACCAGGAAGCTTGGAAGATGTCCTTCCCTTCTGGTGTTCTGCAAATGACTTTACCAATTCTTTCTGAGTGGGTAGGCACAGCCATGCCCCCAGAAGAGAAAGACCTTGCCATTAGCCGCTGCAAGAACCTGAAAACTGAGATTGCTGTTGTCACCTGCAAGATGTTTGCATCCCTCAGACTGCTTTGAAAATCTTGACCATTTTATTCTTTGGTTGTAAAGTGGATTGGCACCTCTCTGAAGGACAGGTATGTGTCCTTTGAACCTTTAGGAAAAATCGTCTGGCTCCAAACCAAGTCAAAAACATTGGATTATGGTTTTGACCTGAAGCATAGATGACAAAATGATAAATTTGCAAAACTCAGGCATTTTTCAGAGCACATGAATTCAATGGGAGTATTACCATCGACATCAAAGGGAGCAGGATTGAACCTGTAATGTGTAGCACTAATGACTACAATCAAGTAAACTCACTTTGCCTGGGTTTTCTACCACCTTTCGCCTTGTGTGTGTGCACTTTCATGTGTGTGCCAAATGAGTGGATCCAGAGTGGTAGCATTTCCAATCTGGGGCAGTTGTGCTAGGTTGGTGAAAGACAAGTAACGATGCAGGGTCACAAGCCTTGGAGAACCAGGTCTGCTTGTCTCCGTAGATCACTAAAGGCAGTGAAGAACTAAAAAAACAAGTGAGGTTATAGTCTTAGTGAAGTCTCCAGAAATATTTATACCTAATTTGATGTGCTTGTGGGAACCGGTATTTTTTTACTTACTTGTGGTGCAGCTCAATTGGATTAAAAATGAGTGTGGAACATCATCTCTGTGGGGAAACAATTCTCAGCTCACCTCTTGGTATACTGTTTATTTGATATTCTTTTTACTGTGTGTGGAACAGTGCAGAAAGTCAGTGGCAGCCTTGTTGTCCCTGGTCATTTGTTCTTAACCTGACTCTTCACAGAGCTTCAGCCAGTGACAGCAGAGAATGTAAGGTATGGTAATAGCCTCCTGTTTAACTCGATTGAATTTCCTTTGTTGGCTAATTTTCATTTGTGTTTACCTTGTTTTCTAAATTGCTTAGATTTACAACCTTAAGCTGTGGATGCTTCCTGGGGCGGAGCAGGGAAGGAGGAATCATCTTTCTGTATTACAGTTCAGAGGGATTCAAGTAAGAAAGCCAAAATACAAGATCAATGTCAGTTTTGATTAACAGCTATGTCAGAGATGCTTCGTTTCCAAACTATGACAATTTTATGATCTTAACGTTAACTAGGAAGGGCCTAGGGTTTTGCATTAGCATCAGTGTCCACTTTTAAAGTAAAGAACAGCCAGCATTAAAAGTGAGATGCAATTCCATTCTAAATTCACTCCGTTCTTTAAGTTTTCTGAATTCTCATCTTGGAACTTTAGTGGCTTTATGAAAGTGCTTTGGCTGCTGGTGGCTGTTGATAGGATCCCCAGTGACTCGTGAAAGCTCAGTGAGGATGTAAAACCTCCACATCTTTTTCACACAGCTGAAAACTTTGGAGCAAACTCTCCTGGGATTCCCAAGTCATGATTGTGCTGGGCTAAGAAGACGCCTGGATGAACACAGTGAAGTTAGATGAGATCATCTGCTCAAGATTCTCAGCTGGAAAAAGGTATGGCATGCAGATCCAGCACTTCAAACACCTGAAGAAATAAACCCAAGATAAACTTAATACCCCAAATACACACAGAGGGCTCTGCCAGGCACAAGCTTGTGTCACATGCAGAGGTATCAGGGTGTGGGTGCTAATTGTGGCATGTCTTGAAATGCACAGGTGGTTTCCCAGAATATTGTGCTGGGAAAGGGAGGATCTGTGAAGGGGGAATGGCTGCATTTTTGCTTGAAACACATGATAACACAATGCCCCCATCTTATCTCTCCTCTTTAAAATCTCTTTATAGTTGAAGCATGTTTTGTCCACAGCCAAAGTATTTAATAAAATCCCAGCGTTTGCTTTGAATTCAGATTCGGACTGAAATTGGTTAAAGAGGCTGAGTCTCAGTAAAACGTTAGGAGATCTTAAGAAATCAAGGGAGCATTTTTGCTTGCTTCTGGAGTACCAAAATGAAGTAGCACAATGATTTGCATTGATGGAAATGAGGCCAGATTGTGAATGACTTAGAAGCTAATTCAGGAACATGTGCCTCAGTTTAAATAAGCAGGTAGAGTGGAATTACTCATATGCTTAAAAATTAAATATATGTTTAAATACATCACTGGAGCCTAAGGATATGGTTTAAAGTTAAACTAATCTAGACATAGCTGTTGCTGAAGGTGATTAGACCTCTTCTGGTTTACTCTCCTGAAATGGCCCATGCTGTTGTAAAGCAAACATACTTTGCTGACAGTTACTGATACTTCCTCAACAACTTGGGAAGGTACTAATTTCTCTCCAAAATGCAAGTGAAAGTCTTAGTTAATGCTAAAGATCAGTGGAGATACACCACAGTCAGTTTTTGTGCTAACACGCAATCCCTGTTTGATTTCACAAGCTACAGCCTGTCAGAGAATTGAGGGGAGCAGTTCTCACGCTGAGTAGGATGCACTTCCTTCTTGTGCTCATGGCCAGTATCTGAAGGTAAGGAAGCAGCAAATATGTCGCTGAAATCAATTGGTTACAAAGCAAGCAAGAAGAAACAGGGCGCTCTGAGGTTCTTGCCCCTCACTGTCGGCTGCAAACGTATTGCAGGCACGCCAGCACCACTGGTGGCCTCTCAGCCTCTGAAAGCAGCCTCAGAGAGGTTAGGGCTTCTGTGCTTCATCTTGGCCTCTGGAGGTTTGGCTCTGAGCAGGAGGCCCACACTGTCTCTTGGTAAACTGGTATTTGTCTGGAATAAAGCCAGGGAGATGGAAGGCTGTTAAGAGGTGGGTAACCCCTTAGGAAGGTGAAGCCCTCAAGGGCTTGGGGAAGTGATGCTTGCAGAGTATTGGTCTCTCAATGCAAACATTCAGAGGCAGCAGAGATTGAGCACTCCAGGTAACCTGGCAAGCTTGATGTGAGAGTAGGAGGGCTGTGGCCCATGGATTTCTATCATGGTCGTTTGTGCTGCAGCTAAAGCAGCTAAAGCACTTGGCTGCCTGCCTGTGACAGCTTTGTGATAAGACTCTCTGCAAAGATCTAGCATATTTTTAATCAAATGTTTCCATTCTGTTTAATATATTGTAGCCATCAGATTACAGTCACTCAGCACAAATGACAGGGGCTCATTTGTCCTTGTGCCTACCATGCACCCGGCTCTGCTCCGCCGATGCTGGGTCTGCTTCTGCAGTTTTCTTGTGGCTTTTTTCTAGGGACTGGTGCAATTAGTCTGGTTGGAGCAACTAGGCTAAGGAACATCAAGCAGTAAAATAAAGTCTTGATGACATATTTGAACTCCTGTGGACCGTGGGTTATCTGATCTGCAAGGTCACAGCTATTCTCTGGGAAAATTTAAAAGAATCTGCTCCTGTTTCAAGCTTAAAGGGCCCTTCTTGACAGTTTTAGGATGCAAACTCAATTTTTCTTTAAGCATATGGGGTTCTACATTGATGTTTCTGAGTATTTGCTGTCTGCATTTCTATTTCCTTTTAACTGCTCATCAAAGGCAACAGAGCAGAATTAGCTTCAGTGAAGAGAAGAAAAAAAAATACTCCAATAAGGCTCCATCTGCTATCAAAACTGAATGAAATGCAGAAAGGAAAATAATAACATGAAAACGAGAAACCTAAAAGGAACTTTAAAATTCCTTTTCATAATTTAAGCTGTCATCAGTAGGAGAAATAAGGAATTATATTTCAGACGTGACTTATAGCAGGCATGTCTTAAAAAGAAAACGAGAAAGACAAATTGATAGTGCCTGGAGAGAGTGTCCTTGGGAATAAAAAATTGTAGTATCAGGCCCTGGGAAGCCAAGTATCTTTTCCACTGCTCGGTCTGTAGGAGAAAGAATGACAGCCCTTGATCTTTAGCAGCTCTAACAGATGGATGTGGGGAAGTGGCAGGAAAACAACGTCATTGAAAGTTTGGTCTTTCTGTATTTATGAGAAGTCAAGTTGCTCAGATTGTTAGAAGCTATTACATTACAAAGATTTGGTATTAATATGATTAGCATAACAGTATTCTTCTGTAATACACATCAGAGTCCTGTCAGAAAGAAATTGAATGCTAAAACCATCTCCTAATAACTTTCGCAGACCATTAAGGTTTAAGGATACCCAGTGTGGGAGCTTATTACAAAGAGACCCTCCTATATCAGCATATACCTTAAAATAGAGGTGTTTTCCCTCCCAGGCTTGATGTCTTGGCTTTGTGTGCTTGTACAGGCTGGCTTGGCTTTGTGCTGCTTTGGCTGAGGAATCCTATAGGAAGAGATTGAGAAGGCTGCTACTTTCCTTTCATGGGAATCACAGTGTGTAAAGTCTTGGCCTTTTTAGCCTTGCTGTCTGTGGCAGGCTATCGCCACTCCATTTCCCACCTGTTACAGGAACAGCATTATCCAGCAGGATGAGGTCTGACTGCCTTGTCGGTGTCTTTCATGCCACTCTGTGCTGGAGGGGATAAGGATAACTCACGCCCTTGCCTCAGGGGTTATAAATGTAATGCCCTTAAGGAACATGTAGTTTATCTACAAAGCAATGCACTGCTTGTCATAAATATTTCTTATCACCCAGCAGGAATATGGATTCAGATCCGTTTCTTTGCCTCTGTGTAGATACCAGAGTTTAAGGGTGATCCTGTTACCTTGCAGTTACCTCGTGGGCCTGATTTTACTCTGGTATAATTCCATGGGCTCCTATGAAGCTGTTTCAGACCCACATTGGGCAGGTGGGGAAAGACTGGGTGGCTGTGCTTGATGTGAGCTGGAGGCTTTGGCGGGAAAATCTACCCTTCTCAGTTGATAACAAGTTTATGATTAATCACCAGCTTGATTACATTACCCTTTCATTAAACTTCTAAGTGCCAAAGAACAGGGACTTCGGTGTGGTTTTTCTGTGTTATCTCCTGACCATGGCACTGCTGGTGTGATTTTATAGAATCAGAATGATGCAGATTGGATAAAACCTTTAAGATTGTTGAGCCCGACAATTATGAAATGTCTTGCATCAACTTCCCTTTATTACAACTGCTCCCACCCCATAAGGAGGAATTAAGGTTAACTTCTCCCTTGCTGATGCTTCCACACTTGAAACCGTTTCAGGAGAAAGCAAAAACGTAGGTGAAAGTCTGTGTCGTTTCCTTTATATCACAGTTCCCATCCTCAACCCTGGAGCTCTTGGGAACTCATGCAGGCATCCATGGGATTTTTGTCTGCAGAAGACTGCTGATGCTAACTGCAGCTGTACAGCCCAGGCAGCTGTTAGCAGCAGTTGGTACTGGCTGAGCAGTAACCTCCCTCACGCAGGGTCCCACTGCACTTCACACACTAATCAAATACTGCACCACAGGCATGCAGGGAGTGCTGGGGCAGAGCATGGCAGCTATTGAGCACAGAGCATGTGGAGCAGGATACTTTCATCCACAGCCACAGGAGACGGTTCCATCTCTGGTAGGAAATGACCTGGCATTATCAAGGGCCAGAATAAAAAAGGAGAATTTTAATTCCAACTGTAATATGTGAGAGAAGAAAACATTACAAATCTCAGCACAGATTCCCTGGAGAAATAAAAGGTGTTGGTGATGCCTGGCAGTGAAGGACTTTCACTGGTGGGGACACCGAGGTCTTGTAATAACAGGACAAGGGGTAATGGGTTTAGACCAGAAGAGGGGAGACTTAAACTAGGTGATAGGAAGAAGTTCCTTACAGTGAGGGTGGGGAAACACTGGCACAGGTTGCTCAGGGAGGCTGTGGATGCTCCCTCCCGGGAGGTGTTCAAGGCCAGGTTGGACGAGGCCTTGAGTGACCTGTACTAGTGGGAGGTGCCCCTGCCTATGGCGGGGGGTGGGGTGGAACTGGATGAGCTTTGAGGTCCCTTCCAACCTAAACCATTCTATGATTCTATGATCTCCTTCTGACACAGAAATGTTTTAACCCCTTTGCTTCTTTCTAGCATTTCCCATGCTTATTGCTGGATCTTGCCTGATGCTTTGGTACTAAGCAGCCCTTTTGATACCTGCGGTGCAGTACTGTAGCCCCTGGAGATCAGCCCCATTCTCATGTCAGCACAAGGAGAAACAGTCTTGATGAAAATCCCAGCAGGACTCTGAGCACACAGTTCCTGCACTGAGAAGTGAAAATTCAAGGGCAATGTGTGGAATTTGCAAGTGCAGCTCCCCTTGTTCCTAGCCCACCCTCTGTGCTGTGAAAATATTTTCTGACTAGTGGTTGTTATCCTTGCAGCAGAAATGAAACAGCAACGTAGTTTTATTTGAAATATCAACAACCAAGGGAAGGGGCAGAGGCTGTTGCTTTGAGAGGGCCGTCCTGCAGATCTGCAAGAAACCTCAGCTTCTCTTGTCCTGAGAAGGATTCAGCAGCTGGCATCAGCTAGGAATGGCCACGTGGCTTGGTGACAAGGAAGGACCAAATCAGAAGGGCAGCTGGCTGCTCTGGGTGCCATCATCACTGCTGGAATCTCCCTGTGTAGTGTAGCTAATTTGCTCTTGTTTGTCATCCCAGTCCATGGGCTGCACACCACAGGGCTAGGTGTTGAGGCACCTGTTCATCAAATATTTCAGTCCTGCATTGATTCCAACCTGTACTAACAGAAACCACAGTAGTAAGTGCCTAAACTCATCTAAAAATTCAAGCTTTAGCCACAAATCCTTCACTGTCTGGCAAGAATCAGTCCCAAACCAGAAGAGACTGAGACCTTCGATGGTATCAGTCTGAAGATAAGGAGGAGACTTGCCAAGCCAGATGTTGGCTTTCCTGCATGCCTAGCAGGCAGCTCATGAGGCATCCATCATTTCATAAGTCACCATCAGGAAAAGTCACTTATAAGATTTACCTACTACTGTGTGCAGACAGGAGTTAGGAGAGGGTAAGGATCAGGCCACAGGTCTGTTACAACATGTTGAGCTGTCAAGTTCAGCATTTTGTGGCAGGCAGTGGCTGCTGCTAGGCTGTTTTTCATACAGTGTTGTCACACTTCTAGTCCTTAGTCCAGTGGACCTGTCTTGAAACACTGGTCAGACACAGGTCTCTTGTGCTCTGATGCATCTTCTTAGCAGGAAGGCTAGATCCTCAGCTCAGGCCGAATCTGCTTTTCTGCTTCACACAGTTGACAAGCTGTTACTCTCAAACCTTCTTCCTTAGAAACCCTCTCTGCTGCCTTTGCTTCCAAGCCGATGGAGCCCAAGCAGCTGGAGGCCCTGGCTTCACTCACGGCAGAGTTATCTCATCCTTCTGGCTCAGCTAATCAAGAGAGAGATGGAACTGCACACAGGTATGCAATTTTGGACTAGTTTAAATGCTATCATGTAATAATAGTGATGCTAACGATAATATCCTGCTCTATAGATGAGAAAAATTTACTATTGTCTCAAAATATGCCTGACAAGCAGTACAATGCAGTATTATGTTCTCAAGAGAAGAATAGGAGTTACTTCACTCGTTTTCACCCCATCCTTGAATCCATCCATCTGTCTTGTCTAGCCTGCGGGCTAGATCTGGGAGACAATCATCTGCATGAGAAACTTGGTGTGAACCATCAGCTCAGGATGATAGGAGCTACAGGCTCCCACACAGACCATACCAAACGATAGCAGCATCAGATGGAAAGGGGTTAGGCAGGTAGTGTAGTGTGGGTAGTGTAGTGTGAGGTGTCAGTCCCAGGTAAATATCTTTGCAGTGGCTTCCCAAACCACTTAGCAGTTTGTTTGATGTGTCAAGTAGGCTCTGCAAGAGTTTTTCATAGTCAGTAGAAATACAACAAAAGATCTAAAGGACCAAGGCAGAGGACAAACACAATGATGGACAGTAAGTGCGTGTTCATGCCTCTCGTGTCCACAGCTGTCTGGGTTCCAAAGTGTTGTAAATTCTTCATTAATATTTTTGTTTCAGTCCTTGCTGCATGGTGTTGCAGTCGGCTTTAGGAAAAACAGCAGCAGTCTGGGTTATTGAAGTCCTGTTCTATATATGATGCAACTTTGCAAAGCCACATTTTTTTTTTCTCAGCCTGCACAAAATAATTATTTATCTCTCTCTGATTCTCAGAAAAATACTTGATCAGTAAGAGATTGTAATGAGATCTTCCACTTGAGTCTGTAAAGGCTTTCATAAAACCTGACAGCTGCTCTTATCTGCTCTGCCAATTTCCTTGGTATTCAGTTCCCAGAGAGAAAGGCAGCCTGTTTTTATGGTGCTTTTCACCTTTTTCACCATGCACCTTTGCCTGTCCACCATTTTGCAGAGCTAAGCCATTTGACAGCCATGCAAGTTAGAAAGTTTTTCTCTCTATTATCAAGATCAATGGTTTCCTCTCCTTTACCATGAAAAATGTTAAGTTTCCATAAATAACCTCCCCAAAGGTGCTGAGTAAGTGCTCAACAAAACTAAAAACATAGTGAGAGGAAGTAGGATGTGAATAAGTAACTCAAATGCAAAGCCTGAATTCTTTCAGGAGGAGATCTTACAAGGTGCTGAGCACCACTGAGAGATACTTGCATTGACAAAAGTTTAACATGGAGGCGCAAAAGCATCCTAGAAGGCCTCTTAGAACAGCCCTTGGCAGCCTTCCTTCTTAGGTCAAAGTCCCAAGCTGATTCAACAGTACCAAACCACAAGTCTTTAGTCACAGAGATGGAGGAAGGAACAGCTGACAGATGAAGCTGATAGATAGGAAGTATACCTTAGATGAGACTTCTAGTTACTTAGATGCTGTTACATTAAATATTGCCTTCCCCTAATTTAACTGCTGAAAACCCCAAATATTCCACCTATTATGAGACAGAACTGATGCAGGCTACATCATCAGTGATGTGATACTGACAAAGACAGCCATTGCGTTCACAAATGCTCACTTTACAAAGCAGAGAGCACTGTAACAACACAGACTTAATGCTAGCATGATAGACTGCAGGCTAGTCAGTGTCTTGGATGAACTGATAACACAAACAAAAATAGATTAGCTAAGGACTGGATGGTATTTGTCTTGCCTGACAGGGCTAGTTCACTAGTGAGTGATCTAGTATCGCTGCCGTCTCGAGTATTGCAGGTAGTTGTTACTGCCCAGAGAAAAACTTCAAACGACCCAAAGGGTGAAGAGATGAAGGAGTATTTGCATGTCTGCTGGAGGAGTATTGGCATGAGCCTGTCTGATCCCCAGGAGATGCAATATACCAATTAGCCACAGGCTTCCTTGAGCCCTGGAACCTGGGTTGTGGTCACCTGGGGGCATTACAGATCTCACGGGGTTTTTGTGAAAGCAGAGTTCTTTATCCAGGCACGAAGGTAACCGAGGGCCTGACCTTAATTTGCTGTTCTGTCCGTGCCCTGCTGCCTGCCACATCCCACACTTCCAGTGCAAGAGTGAGAAGAATGCCAGCCTTGCTCTGGTGACCCTGTCAGGCTCTTGCACGGGTGCTGGGAGCCCTGGGATGTAGCTGAAGGTTAGGTCCAGCCACTTTTCTGAACCCTGTCATTACCTGCCCTGCAATGAGGGCAGCTTATATACCCAGCTCCCCAGCCAGCTCCCCAGCTCTGCTTCAACCAGCTGGCACAGGTATTGATAGCAGCGTCAGCAGAGCAGCCTGCTCAGGACAGGCTACTAGGGGCCTGGATGGGTTTGCTGGCCATGGTATGCTCCACGCTGCAGCCAGCAGCATCTGAGGCAGCGAGCTCAGGCATGTCTGCACCAGCTGCTGCGCTGCTCCGAGGAGTGCAGCACTGACTATCTGCTGGTAATCAATGGGCATGAGTAGGAAACTCTATCCCCAAGCATGCTCCTTTAAGGATTAGAAGTGTTCTGCATTTCTAATGGAGGGCAATTACCTTTTTTTCAGTTGTCAACCTAATTTCAGATAATAAAATTCTCTGCTGAGGTCAATCAGGTTCCAGGTGGAAAACTGCAATGGAAGGCAAATATTCAAAGCAAGAATGGGCATGAATGTGATTGGGCTTGATTCTGATCAAGTTTACATTTGTTTGAAGGCCCAGCCCAAAGCCTGTGAAAGTCATTTGACTGACTAGAATAAGTCAGATGAAGTCAATGGGATTACCCCATTGCAGCCCAGTATGGGTGAGATCAAACCCCAGATGGTTATCTTTTTGTGGGTTTCCTTTCTGCATATTGAGAGGGAGTCGGTGTGAAGGGCCATTGATTGTTTTGTAAAACACTCTTTAGATTCAAGTGGGAGCCAGCCTGCTTGCAGATGGTTGGCAGGATATGGCCCATAAGGTTACCGGGAAGCTGAAGATTCATCCCTCTGGATGTGCGCTGCCTCCCTTTGGTTTTGCTGCCAGAGGTAATCAGACAGCTAATAGCTTTTTCAGGCAGAGCCAGTTGACTGCGTGTGATGGAGAGGCTAGCCAGGCATGGAAATAGAAGATGGAAGAAGTTGTTGAACCCCCAAATTATTTGGGGGAACGCTAATGGGTGGCACTGATCACTTCCCACCTGGTCTCCTCTCATCAGAAAAACTAGCTGATTTTTCTTTCTGTGCACGATGCTGCTACCGTCATGGAAAACAAATCTATGGAAAGAAACACTGAAGAGCAGTGAGCAAGAAGTGAAGGATGCAAAACTGCACTTTTCCCATGGCCTGAGAATGACTCCCTCCCTGGCTTAGGGCAGCCACAGGTATGCTGTTAATTTGAAGTCCTCTTGCCAGAAGGCTATAAAATGTCTTTTCATCTTATGTTACATCAGTATCCAACAAAAAAGAAGACTGTTATTACAAAGGCAACAACACTGAGAAAAGGTTTCCTTTGCTCTGAAAACTTGGGTGAAGGACTTCTGCTGTCTCTGTGTAACTTACAGGTTGCTGAACACTGTTGGAGAGGAAAATTTACCAAATTCCTTTAGAAAAAGAGAAAGTAAGTTCTCTTACTTTCTCTTACTTCGGTGCAACACCAAAGTGGGATGCTACTAGGAGCCACTTGATAAATCTTTTCTTAAACGTGGTGGTAATTTGCTCTCAAAGGTATTCTTTCAGCATAGCCGCTGAAATATTTAACACTGTAATTAAACATCTTGCTGATGCTTTTGAACTAAACAGTAAAGATCCATGCATGTCAGAAATGAAAGCTGTGAGGTTCTAATTACATTCTAGGAGAGGAAAACACAGCTGAGTCTGAGGATGCTCAAGACTTGAGAGAAAGTGCTCACCAGCCACAGGAAAAGGCTTCAAAATCCTCGTGCTTCTTCTCATGAAAGAAAGGATTCTGCTTGACTTCTTTGGGTGCACTCTGACATGATTTTCTTCAGGGAAGTAAATTATGGTTTTGTGCCAGTAAGATAAAGACCTTGTGACTGTGAGACAAGGCAAAGGAGGATGCCTCTGTGAAGGTGATTCAGCCTGTGTTCAACGTACCACTTAGCGATTTAGGCGTTCTTCCTAAGGTTGTTGAGTTGTCGTAGATCCTTCTACATCTTCAGAAATTGACAGGCATCAGGTATATGAAAAATATGTTCTAAATCAGTTATGATACAGGCAGAAAGGCATCCTCACCTGCTCATTTCACAGGGAGGAAAAAACCTCTAAACAATAGAAACCACCATGTGAGTGTTGACATCCTGCTTGTGAACCAATATTGTCACAAGCAATAGGCTTGGAGAGAACAGACCAATCAATGAGTATGAACTAACCTACACTGAGCTAAAATTGGGTCCAATATCCTGATTAAGTTATTACAATTAACTAAATAAATACACACTCTGGGTTAATTATTTTTGTAGTACCATTGTGCCTGGAGGCCACATCAGAGACAGAACCATCCATGCTAAGCCCTGCAAATACATCCAGTTAAGATCCACCCTCAGTCTGAACAGCTTGCTGTTCATATAGACACAGGAAACTAAGGGCTGCAGACAGGAATCGTTCTCTATTAGCTCTGTGTCACAGGAACAGGCTCACAGAGGTCAACTCTCTTACCTAGCACTGTGTAAAAATTGCTTGTCAGGAGTGAGAAGTGAATAGAGAATCTCAGTGTCCACTTCAGGACTCTGCCCATCCTTTCTTTGGCACAAACTACTTCCTTGCCAGAAGCCTTCTTCTGCCCAGCTCTGAAGTCTTGTTTCTTTACAGGACATTCCTTGGTTTTCAAACACAGCACAGTGCAGACTGGCTGGAGCTTCTGCGTTCTCCTGGCTGGGGATGTGAGCCTGTGTCCTGTCCATCTCACCTGTGTGAAACACCTCAAAGCTGTATTGAGGTGTTTCACCAGCAGAAATTCAAGGCCTCATATCCCTGTCTCTGGTGACTGCTTCACATGATTTAAGAGCTCATGTATTATTATTTCTCAAATCCAGCACCAAGCTTTACCTCACTTGTGTACATTTGGAAAGCAGCTATGCAGAGAAAACTTTAAAAATCTCTTTGTAAGTAAATAGTTCTTGTAAATCCAGAAATAGCCCCCTCCCCCCCTTTTTTTTTTATGTCAAAGCAACAATTGCAGCCTCATCTCTTGAAGTAAGTCTTAAAAACCTACCTAAGTAGAGAATGCTTTGGTTGAGTGTTAACCTTTCCAGACAAATTTCTTCTACGCTATATACTTGCACCTACAGCATATAAACTCATCAAAGCAGAAATTGTGCTGCTTACTGACTCCTATCTACTGGGGGAAAAAAAAAAAAAAAAAAAAAAAAAAAAAAAAAAAGGAATGCAGACTATCCAGTGTGTGGTGACCCTGCATTGGCATGCTCAGACCCAAGATACATGGCCCTAGCCTCTCTCTGCTTTCTGATAACCTTGGTTCTTTCAGAATCAATGATGAAATGGTGCTGGCTTTAACTTGATCTGGAATTTCAGCCTCTGTCTCCAAAGATGCAGTGCAGTAATGTAACTAGTGCATAGTTCTCAAAGTTTCTTTCCTCCTTTTCTTTGCAGAAAACAAGCAAGCTGCAAGTCATGAGGTTTTGAAGTGCTGTTCCTGCGTCTTTACCAAGCAACCTCAAATGTGTGTTCCTGGCTTTGATAGATTCATTTTATAGTCAATTAACTACACTTGTGGATTTGAGGAGGTTTGAGAAATCAGCTTAAAATATATAGTCTGTGCTTCTTGTAATCTTAACTGTGGAGCTACATGCAATGATTTCCTTTTCCAGCAGTTGGGCTGTAAAATACGACTTCATGTGAGTCCTTGAGTTCATCTGGAGCTCCAACAACTCAGGAGCTGTGCCATCTTCCCAGATGTAGCATTTATTTTCTGCCTCTTTGCCAGACTGAAGGTTCTAGGAAAGTTCTGACTCAAACTCTTTTTCCCAGATAGGTACATGTCTGGAGCAAAATCTTCCTCTAACAGTACGTATGTGTAATTTGAATGCATCTTTATTTTCTAGTGCTGGAAAATGCATTTACCTGAAACCCTGTAGCTGTCAGAACCATATTGTGAACAGAAGAGAGAGGCTCGCATGGCCTGGACTGCTCCCTGTTTGAAGTCTCCTGTCAGAGAAGGTGGAAAAAAAAGAGTCCTCGGTGTTTGGTGAATGCAAGAGCCAGGTTTCCAAGCCTGGAAGGAGCCTTCAGGAACACAGGCGAAGTGTCGATCCCTGGCCCCAGAGTCATCCATCTTGGACAGCTTCTGGTTTTATTATTTCACACAGGTCAGCAACAGTGAGACAAGGAACTGCAGATCTCAAAGCAGACATTGCTGCAGAGTTTCAGAAAGACATGGTGTGATTTCAGAAGTGAGTTGAATATTGGTCCTGGATCCCTTGTAAATAATCTAGCCTTTTGCCAGTGGAAGCCCCAGGTCTCTGAAGCAGCAGCACTTCCTCATTTACAGTGATAAGCACAGGGGAGAGAGGAGCTCTGGTACCCAGAGGATCTTTTCAGCTCTCAGTCTTGTGTTGGGGTTGGGGCATTGGTTCATTCTATGATACTGAGACTTGCTTTGCTGCTCCTCTTCTGCCTTTCCTAAGCTCCCGCTGAAGGACACCTCTGCCTGTCCCAGCTCCTTTCTGGGTATTTGAGTCTCAGGTCTGGAGCATGCAACTGCCCTATGGGCTGCACATGGCCACAGCACCCCTGAATCCAGATTGTCACTGTCGAGAGAAGTCATCAATCAATGAAAAATATTTTCCATTTTCAGTTCCATGCCTCATCAATGGAAAGTTTGCAGCTCATCCAGGCTGACATAGCTAGGACTGCATTTGCTGGTGTAAACAGGAACACAGTAGTTGTTTTTCTGTTTCCCGCATTTGAACATGGTGAAAATGTGATCTGGGCCTTCTGCAGTGCTATTTGCTGACACTTTCTTTAGAAAAGTCATTCGGGAAGAACAACAAAGAATTCTTCAAGGAACTTCCTTGCAGAAAAGGTTGTGGTTGTCTTTCCAGCTCTGAAAATTAAAACTGTGTTCCAGTCAGAAATGCCTATTCAGACTGACATCAAAGAGAAAAATGAGAGCAGGTCAAGGAGTTTAATTTCCATGGCACTTGCATTTGTGATTCACATGTAGAGCACAGTAATGACTTACATGCCCATTGGCAATAATGTAATAGAAGGCTAGTGTGAATAAAAAGAAAAAGGAATTGGAGGTAACAGCAATGGGCTGAAGTCTATATTCAGTTGGACGTGGGGAGCTCATTGAAGTTGGGCAGTGTCACACAGAGCAGATCTGGAGGTCTTTCTCACAGCAGCATGCTGATGAATGCATACCTTGTGGAGCACCCTCCCAGTTGCTGGGAGCCTGAGCTCAGGTTTTCAGCAGTGCTGCTGTTTGGCGATCTCAATCCAAGGTACTCATGGAGGACCTGGTGCCAGAGGGCTCCTTTTCACTGTCTGGGGACAGGTCCCTTTAACACACCGGCATCAGAACACGCTGGATGACTCCTGAAAATTTGAGTCTCGGAGCACATTTCCTCAATCATTTGAGGTGTGTTTTCCCACCAGCTTTTTAAGTTCTCTAAATCTTTAGTTAAGGTAAGGTGAAGGACTGTATCTCAAGGTATGAAAGCAGGAGGTATGTCTCTAACAGTGTCTGTATATTCTCCTGCTGCTCCTTATTTGCTTTTCTCATGGGACGATCCAACGAGGCATTACAGACTGTTGATAAATAGATTTTCAGCCCATTTCATTTAACCATTACTGCATTTCCATATCAAAGATTTTACACTTGGCATGCCCGAGCCTATTTTATTTGTAATCTTTTCTCAAATTAGAAGTTTGGAATGTTTTTTCATTATGTGTTTCATCTGCAAGGTACTGCCTTTATGTTATTTCTTCAGATGAGATCTTATGCGCTACCTCAAGTCATTCTACAGCTCATGGGCTCTTATTTATTCTGGCCTCCTAATCTAACACGATTTCTGTGTTGAAACTTGTTGCTATTTTTTTTCCAAGGATACACCATATGATGTTAAGCATGTGCTGTATATCAAAGTGCAAATATAAACTAGTTGATAGTCTCTAGTCACACCCTGGCTAGGTGTGGCGGTTGGGAATTTTTCTCTTTCTGGCTGGAGACCAGAATGTGCTTAACATGGCTCCACATACAGGATCCTGGTCAGGAGAGAACTGGTTGGGGTTTTCTGGTTGGGCTTGGGTTTTTGGTTGGTTTTGTTTGTGTTGTTTTGGTTTGTTTTTTTGTTTGTTTTTTCATGTCTGTTGTTTGAAGGGTTGGGAGCTGAATAGTTGTACTGTTTCCAGAAACAGATTTTTACTTGTTTGGCTATATTTAGAGCTGCAATGGAGAGATTCAAGGGTATGATCTGAGGATATGCTTTACTGCCTTTCCTTCTTTCTCTGTCACTTTGCAGATAAGAGGATGGACAAACTTAACTCTAATCTCAGCCTAAGGCATGGTGCAGAGCTGCACTACTCCAAGAGAAACTCCAAGGAGGAAGTATGACTCAGAGAGCTGCAATTCCTTCCACGGTTCCTCCTCTTTCCAGCCAGGGAAGTAAGTTACTTCAGTATTTGTGCTGCTAGACTAAAGCCGACTTCTCCCCTTGTGCTTACAAGCATCAGCTTGCAGAACAGAAAGAAGAGGGATAAAGGTCTGTGCCAGAAGCAAGGTGTCGCTATCGTGGGAAAGGGCCTTTGATGCCTTTGGCTCCTTGGCCGAGGTGGAACAGGGACCACTGTAGCCCCACGTGGGGATTCACTGTGAATAGTCACCTCGTAGCCACTGGTTTGTGCTGGCTTGCCAGTCGTTTGCAGAGGTGTACATGGCTGCCTAACTTGTCAGACGTCTCTTGTGTTCATACTAAGAGCAGTGCACAATCTGTTGAACAGCTTTATACCATTTTTTTCCTCTACAGATTGTTACATCATGCTGATTTTCTTGCCTTGTTTTCATGGTCTTTCGTGTAGTCACTAATAGGCTAAGGTACAGCTCACCAGACTCTTCTCAACTGCCTCTCAGACAATCAATTTCCCACCGACTTTTATTTTCCATAGTAATGGTTTGTTGTTAGAGACTGGTAAAAGATTTGTAGGCAATAATTCTCTTGCCAAAAGAGAAGCACTAATAAGATTATTCATAGCGAAATTTTCAAAAATCAGGCAACTCTGTGGCCTAGGAATGCCAGCTGATGTGTATTTGCAGATGGTGTGCGTGGCTGTTCACCTGCCTGACATCCTGCTCAGTGTCAGCGTGCTTTGGGGAAAACAAATACAAGATTCATACCTGTATTTTAACAGTTCACGGCTTTATTTTAATATGGGTAGACAGCAGAGCAGAAAGACTGTACTACAACAGAGAGAGGCCTGCGCTTGAGCACTGTTCTAAAATCATTTAGAACATGACAAAAAAATAGCGTGTTAACTGAGACAGTGTTCAGTGAGAGCTCGTACTAGTGTGATGCACTGACCTGAAAAATAGGGTCAGGAAAACAAGAGAAGAATTAATCCATATGTACATCAGCTAGATGATCCAGGTAGGAGTAAAACCTCAGGACTTGTTGCTGTGCCAGTGTGGTAGTTTGAGGGATCCTAGGTCCCCCTTAAACAAAACCATTAGGGTTTCCTCGTGGCCCAAAGTGGGACAACCCTCTAGGATTTACCAGGGAGATGTTTTTAGGAAGTGTTTTGAAATTAAAAAAAAAACAAAACCAAGACCAACCCAACCCCACCAAGTCAGGAGTAAGAATCAACTTCAGGCCCTCAGCTGGTGTTCAGCAGCAGATACACATTCATGCTTCCTGCCTGAGTTGTATCAGTTTCAAAAACAGCCTTTGGCTATTGGACCAACTTCTGCTTTCAGTGGAGTGGACTGAAGGCAGAGCTTGAGTTGTACCTCCATGTGTGATTTTGTGTAGTGGCCTGTATAAAGCTGTTCCCTACACTGTGAGCTTTGGATCAGCATACCTGACAGATCTACAGAAACACTCTTCATTGGAGCTAGTCTTTATTCCTGCCTTGGAAACGAGGGATGTAAAGGAAGTGTGCAGTTCAAGTGTGCAAAAGTTGCTTTTATTTTGCATCCATTTATTCAGGTATTTTAAACAGGCTTAGTTCAAATAATCAGTTGAGCCTTTTGGACAACTTTGTAAGAAAACCTTATGTGGCTGGTTCTTAAATACCATCGGACAGCAGGCTGATTGTGTCCAAGTGCACATTGTTGCCCCAGGTAGCAGATAACTTCCTGTGTTGAAAGGATGACTGGAGAGTGATATACTTGTAGACAAGGAAATATCATCTTCCAGCCCTGCTGTGTCTTAAAGTAAGCTATGAGAACTCTTTTTAGCTGAATGTCTGTGCTTAGCCAAGGTATTAGACACGTGCAGGGTGTATTAAACTCATGCACCGCCTAAATTACTGGCTGCTTTTGAGTTCACATAACTAGCTGATTTAGTCAGGATTCTCATGCTAGCAATAACTGAATATGCTGAGCTGCCAGGAATGTTCCTTGTCTAGGTGTGTAACAGATGTGCTCAACTGGGTTTAGCTACATGGCTGTGCAATGTGCACCTTGACCACCCTCTGTAGTTGCCATCCTGCTCGCAGTGCTTAGCAGTATGGAGCATTGCTTGTAAAATGGGACAATACTTTGGAATAGGGAACATTCACCTTTAATGCTCGGGCAGTTCTGAGCACAGAATAAAAAAAGAACCTTTAGAGAGTCAAGTTATGGACCTTTTTAAACAGAAGTAAACTCAAACTAATTCCATTTAGCTGCTTCTCCCTGGTAAATGCTGGATGGTTCGCTGCAAACAATTCAGTGAAAATATTGTCCATGTTCTTTATTGCCTTCCTTTTTTCTTTTCTCCATATTCATCTTTCTCTTCCTCATCCTCTTTTTAACCTTTTCACCTTCAGATGCTATGCATAGGAAGACTCAAGAACCTAAATAAAAGCATACATGAGAAACAGACAACTGAGCAGTTTGGGCGGGAGGAGAAGCAGCAGCCACTGTTTGAACGTGCAGAGGGTGGTAAAATACTAATAATCTGTATTGATATCTGACATCACTAACAGAAGAAGGGTTTGTTCCTTGTATTGTTTCAGTTCCTCAGAATGTCTCTGCCTTTTACACTGTGTACTATAGCTTGAAGAAAACTTTTACACTGTGTGCTATAGCTTGAGGAAACTGCAGTTACGAAAGGAAAATGGCAACACCGATCCTTCTCTAGACAGGATTTATTGCTGCGCCCATCGCTGCAGTGTCTGAGAGCAAGATATACTATTGCTGTGCAGTGCAAAGTTCATGGAATATCAAATGTTGATAATCTGTGCTCAGGGTCTGTAAATGTATGTACCAATGGATCAGATCCACAGCTGGCATCTGTCTGGCTCCAGATCTGGTCCAGTAAGTTTCTAAAGAGTAGTTCACGACAGACCATTGAAAACTTCCAAAGTCAGTCCCAGGGCACATGACAGAAATGGCCAAGTGGGGCAGCAGAGTAGAAAAAAGAAATCCTGTGGGTTCATTTCTTTAAAGCATAGAAGTCATTAATCATTTCTATTCCTTTCCATTTGAAACAGCTGCCTGCCTGCATTTGCTAAGTAACTGCTTTCCTAACCACACAGAAACTAAACTGTGGGCCCCAGAATGCTCCTGCTTCCAGATACTAATAAACAATTTCCCTCTTTCACTGTGTCAGTGAGAGCACGTTAACATCCTTAGCATCTGGGCTTGGTATTGAAATGAAACACTAATGGCTCCACACTTTATATGAGTTCCTTCCAATAATCTCTTCTTGCTTATCTTCTCAGCTGAAGCTTCAGAAGTTCAAAAGTTTGACTTGGAAAATCTCAGTGGTCTTCTCCCTGTCATCTGCAATGTAGGAGGCTGCTCCTTATCAAGTTAGAAAATAACCTCTCCCGTTGTGGCTATTTGCTCCTCTTCCTGTGAAACCGAGTTACATTTTCCACTGAAGGTCTTTTCTGCCACAAGTCCACTGTCATCTCTGCGGGCTCTTGCAATCCCTGAAATGCCAGCCAGCAGGTGGAGACGCATGAAAGCAATCTCAGTTCGTAGACAGGCTGCTTTGACATTGCATTCCCATAGCCCTGGCCAAGCACTCCAGCGGGCCAGAGCCAGAAAATATAGCTATTGGTTTCATGGAAAAGTTCAGATTTAAAAGCCTGGATTGCTGACAAACATGTGACAGAGCAGCTTCTGCTGCACGACTGCACTGCACAGAGCCCCACTGCACAGGGCCACGCTGCCCAGAGCCACACTGCAGAGCCATCCAGTCAGTACCTTCTTTCATGTATCAGAGTCGTGGAGGGAGGGAAGCTTGCTGCTGACTCCAGCCTGACCTTGATTCATTCAGTTTGTTCAACAGTTTAGAGCTGCCTGTCAGCGTCAGCTGTGCTGAGTGATGCAGGGAGCCACACACGCTCTGCTCTATGCATGTTCACTTCTGCCCCGGTGCTGTGCAGCAATGGGGCTCTGATGGCACAATGCCCAACTTTGGCCAGATGCATTTCCACCTATTTGCTGTAAAAATGCAGCTTGAGATGGTACGAAAACAGCTTTGCTTCCTCTGTTCCTTTCATAACTCCTCCCACCCAGTGTTTCCTCTTTAACGCCATTGTCATGGCTGTTTCTGAAATAGCCCTGCCAAAACCAGGAAGTGCAGAGCAATACGTAAGGGTAAGGAGGGGGAAAGTAGTTTGAGAGTTATTTTGGAACTGGGAAAGTTGTTTACATGAGTCTGGGGGGGAAAATGAGGATAATTCTGTGTGGTCTTCAAACCAGCGAAATTTCTAACTCTAGTCTCTGCAAACTTCACTACTGGGTCCGCAGAATACTCAGCGTGAATCGAATTGTCTTCAGTGGAAAAGTGCATCCCCAAACTCATCCCTTTTACCAAAAATCATTGCTGAGACTGTGAAAGGCAAATTTTAACTTACAGCAGTTCCAGCATACGTCAGCATGGACATCACATGAAGGTATGGGTAGAGAGAAGGACGTGGTGTGAAATTGGTAGAGCTTTGACAATCTATAAATTCTAATTGTGGAGATAGTGGCAAAGGCAATGTCTTGCTTGGCAGTTCCAGACCCTTCAACATTTAATAGCTTGTAGTGAGTTTGGATGAATTACCAGAGTTGTTATTCTTCCTTGAATTGAGGAAGGCTCTCCAAACCTTCCAAAGTCAATTTCAGTCCTTCTAAATAAAAGTATTTTGCAGCTTTTCCATCCTTTTGGATTCTTCTCCTCCCCATCCACTACCTCACCTCTTGCACTGCTCTCTTTGGAGAGCAGAGTTTAAGGTGCCATGGAGGAGATAGCCTGCATGCAAAGTCCCTCAAACATAAACACACTTAAAGAACAGATTCATCGCAGTATGCTTCCAAATGGGGAAACCACATTCCATCTGCACCCTTATCCAATGGTCATTAGCTTAGATGTTGAATGGACATTCCTTAAAGTGAAGATTATGAAAACAGGCATACAGCTCAGCAATGATTCATCAACTTCCAAGCTCTCTGCTCAAGAGCAGTTGAGCTCAGAGTGTCTCAGAGTGGGGACTTTGGGAATGCTGTGCAGGCATTTGCTATGTTGAGCCTGCAAAGCTGACTTCTCTGGTGACCAGGAAGCCCTGCATTCATTTGACTCAGGTATCTTTCTGCATTGCCCCTTTTAGAAGTTTCTTGTATCTTAGCTTTAAAGTCATGTGTGATTCTAAGAGGTCTTTTAGACCCTGGTTCTGGTTTTCCACTCAGGTTTACAACACTACAGCATCAGTGACTTCTGTGCTGTCACCCCAACAGGAGGGTCAGAGCCCACCTGAGCCTGTGTGTCGGAAGCTTGCAGATGCCATGGACACAGACACGGCTGGATGATGAGGAAAGTCAGCACCATTACTCCTTGACCTATGCTTTAGCTTACACATGACTGGGGCTAAATTCCCAGCCACAAACTAAAGATATTGTTTATTGATCTATTGTATAGGATTGCTTTGGCAGAGTTAGCATTTATCTTGAGTGACTCCTTTGCCATCTGTGTGAGTGTGTCTCGCTCTGTGGGTGCATTGCTATGTGCAAATGTATCTGTATAAAATGGTTTGCTATCATCACATAACCTTGAGAGCCTTTATTTCTTTTGAGAGTTGTTTAAAGAATCACTTAGTCAAGCGCAAGCTTCTGAGGCAGAGAGAAAAACCCTTGGCTTGTGCAGGGAGCTGCCAGAGATAGCTGAAGTGGAGGCTGTTTTCTGGGGCACTGGAGTGAGGGTGCAGGAGAGCTGAGTTCTAGTGCTGGCTTACGTGGACATGCGCAGGGTGTTCTTGGTAAGTTGCTTAACGGTGATTTAGTTCCCTGTTCATAGCATAGGGGCAGTGCTTGGCAGTCTTGTTAATGAAAAAAAAGGAACTATGAATGAGTATGGACTGTGGGCACGATGGTGATGACAGCTCACTCAGAACTCAGAGCTTGTGCCTCCCGGCCAGGCCTTACCATTGGATACAATTTTGAATATTCTGTTCCGGATCTCTTAAAATGTTGGACTCTGTGGCACCTATTCAAGCTGGAATTAGGTCCTTCTGTCCTGTGGCAGAAGACAGTGAACTTAAACTGAGGATATAATCCCAGTGTACAAGTTTAGGGCAAACCAAGCAAAATAGTTGTCCAAGGACAAAGGGAATCTCTAAACCAGATCTCACACGGAGCTGTATCTGCACCAATCAAACCTATTAATGAAGAACCAAAATCTTTTTTACAGTGTCACTTAGAAAGATATTTTGGAAGCACCTTCTTGGCCATGCAAGTATTGCGTAACACAATTTTGTGGATGCTGGGGATGCATCTTGTACTTGTGCCTTAACGATGGCATTTGGTTTGTGTTACAAAATCCTCTTCCCACAAGGACGCAGTGGTGTTGTGTAGAATGCACATTCCCATAATCATTTCATATGTTTTCAGTCTTAAAAATAAAGTTTATGTAATGAAAATACAATATAATTGTACCCATGGGAGTTCTGGTCTGGAAGAAGTTCAGCAGAATTCTTTGATAAAACAAGTCCCCAGCCACAAGAGCTCCATAGAGTGATCTGACAGTCATACATATATAATCACTTGTGCTGAATTAAAGGCAGTGTCACCACCTTAAAAGCAGCACATTGAAATCCCTTCTGTCACTCTAGGCCAGCAAGTGACAAATGCTGTGAATCCAACCAAATGCAGCCTTGAATAAACTCAGAGGTGCTTGGGGTGGTGGCTTGTTTAAGGAAATGAGAGTGCAAGGGATGCATTTCTATAGGGTTAGCTTAGGGTACTGAGTGAGCTCTTGCATACAAGGAGCAGCCTGGTCCCATTTGCCTCTGCACAAATTTCTAACACCCAGGACTGGACAACAGGAGGGCTAGCACAAGAGAAAGAATAAATCATCCAGGATTATCTCACAAGGCAGAACAGAGATGTTAATGCCTGTGAAATTTGTTTAGGTGGGATTTTCCATGGGCTGTTCCTGCTGATGTCTTCCCAAAGCACATGAAGTCTCTTCCAATCCACCAAACCTGCCTTTTTTTGTGTAGAAAGATCACGGGTGACATCCTCTGTGGACACAAAATGCTGTAGCTCCACTGAGAGCAGCAGGATGATCCTGATTTACACCAGATTCGAATCTGGTGCACAGCATGTTTCAGTCTGAATTCACAAAGGATGGAGTAATGTGAAACAAGGAAGTGACTTTTGTGAAAAGCATTTTGGAAAGGAAAACCAAAAATGATGGATGTACCACTGGGGCAGAGGGAGTGGAGCCCGCCTCAAAGAAGACCTTGTAGAGCTGCCAACCTTCCCACAAAATGTGCTGCTGCTCTCAAGGAGGAGGGGGAGGTTTCCCCAGGACAAATGCAGCCACACCAAGCACCCTAATAACTACTTTGTAGATATTTTTATGTAGCATCACATCAAAACCAGACAGAACTTCCAAAACATTTGAATTCAACCCATTGCTGATTAATGGAAGGAGGAGAAGGAGAATGGGTGGGAAGAATAGTCATTGTGAAGTGCCATAACACTGGGCAGGAAGCCATGCTATTCAACAAATGAGACAATACATTAAAAAAAAAAATAATCTGTTTTCAAGGGCCTTCTATATATATCAAAAGCTTGATTCATAGACCACTGAAGTTAATGGGAATCTTTCCTTTGACTTTAACCAGCTACTGGTTCAGCTGTTATGAAAGAAGAGTTAATATAACTCTCTGCTTGCTCAGGGTTAGGAAAGTGCAAGGCTGAGTACATTGACAGTTAGTTGCTAACCACAGCTAGTTGCCCAGAATACACAGCCCACCTGTAGGCACTGCTTTTTTAGCGTGAACCCATAGATGGAGAAGAAGTTTAACAAAGGACGCTTGCAAGAAAGAATAGCGAGTCATTTGTATTCCACCTGGCATTTAATGCTCTACAGACAGTATTATCTGGGGAGGGGGAATGATTTTCAAATATTGCATACATTTTTATAGCTTCTTTTTCTGTTTCTTGCTGTCTGGAAGCAATTAGCTCAGTCACATTTGCATTCCTACGTCTTCACTCTGTGAGTGACCATGGTACCACTCCAGTTAGACATGCAGGAGAGCCACTGGGCCTTTGTGAGGAGCAGGATTGTTCAGTTCAATAGGAGTTTGGGATGGGGACAGTAAATCATCCCCCTCCTGATCCAGATGTGCTAATGGAGGAGGTGACCCTCCTCCTTTTGCCCTTACTTTGTTGGAGGTCCTGCCTCTACCAGTCTGCTAACAGAGAAGGCAGTATGAGAACTTCCAGACTATCTGGCACGAGTTGGCTGTGCTAAGTTAAATTCTCAATCTAAATCTTTATCGGGGGAATGAATTTCTCCTGAGGCCCATAATGTATTCTACCAAAGTTAACTCTTCAAGGAAGGTTGAACTGTAAGGGTACCTAGGACAACTTGCTGCTCTCACAATAAAGAAGGGTGGTGGCTCCTCCAAGTGATACTCAGTGGGTGGCAAACAGCTAGAGGAATCTGGAAGGAAACCTCTGTCAATAGCCTTAATGTCAGTCACATACTCAGCATCCGAGGTGGTTAGATCCTCAGTCAGCTCTCTTTATCAAGTTTAAAGAGTACAGAAAACTGAACAGGCTTCCAAGTAAGCTTCTTAAGCACTTGGACTGCAATTCCTTTACTCAGAGGGCTTCCCCCTGTGCTGAAACATACCCCACAGTGTTTGCTCTCTGCGTTTGGAACTTGAAACCACAGCTACCTGCTTCCACCAGGTCTGCAGGTATCCTTCTGTTTCAGTCACTGGTTGCTTCTTTTTCCTCATGCATTTGGGACTCATTAATAGAAAATCAATACTTAGTGTTGTTAAGGATCAGGACTAAAGACTCTGTGGAGCAGAGCTGTGTCACTGAGGCAGTTACAATTCAACTGACTGAATATCCAGATATTTTGACAGTACAGGAAATGCTTAGATCACTTTTCCTCTTCCTCTTATGTGTAAATGCAAGCAAATTTAATATCCTGGACACTTCTGCCTGGTAATGTTGGCAGAAAGTGACACTGCTGACATTAAGTGATGAGTTGACACTGGGAAATCAGATGGGAGGGGCAAATTAAGGTGGCATAGAAGCTACCAAAAATTTTTTTTTGTGCCTTCAGTAAATGAAAAAGAATTCTCCTGGTCCCTACTTAGTGTAAATATCACAAGGATTGCATCTGGTTCTGACCAAGAAATGGCAAGTTCAGAAATGTCACTGTAGAAAACAGGAATGCTTCCCTTCTCATTCAGCTCCACACTTATCTCTGCCTGAGACATCAGGGGCAGATGGTGTCACTTTTTCCTCTCTGGAGTTTTCAGGTTTTACAAAGCTTTCTTTCTTCTTTGTTAGAGAAGAAATGTTTAATCTGAAGTCTGACCTTGTTTGAAGCCAGCTGTAGCTCCTCATCCAAACCCAGCGTGTAGAGGCTAACTCTGACCAGTTGACTCTTGAATTCAGGTAAAGATCTTAGCATGCACTGCACTGTAAATACAACCTTTTGCCTAGTCTGGATTGCTTTTCAAAGCAGAATCCTTAAATATGCATATTCCAAGTATAAAAGCAAGGAAGAGCACAGATAATACCTAGGAAAGGCAAACCAGCCTGGCTCCCTCTTGACTCTGCCTAAGTCAGGGGGAATAGTTCAGGCACTGGCTTCTGCTTGCATATTTTTTTCTTTCGTCTTACTGATAGCAGGAAGACAAGTCTAGTTCTCCAAGACTTTCTATCCAAGTTGCTCCCTTTGCTTGCCTCCCTTCCCAGGAGCAGTAGAGCAGTTGCTTTCCTCTTTTATCCTTACCCAGCAATATTCAGCTTTGCTTTTTAAACAGGCTTGAGCTGGCTCTGTGCAAAGGTAATGGTTAGTTAAAGGAAGAGTGGAATGTTCGTTTCAGAAAGCATTTTGGCATGCCAGTAGGTGAAAGGGTTCTAGCTGGATTGCAGGAAAGAAAGCATTTTCATTCTTCCTGTCTTTTGTTAAGTTCCTGAACCAAACACTTTGGAAGTTGTGCACCTAAGGAGGTACCTGCATTGCTGCTTCAAGACGTCTCCTGAACTGGAATGGTTGCTGCTCTGTAGCTTCTGTGGAGGCACAGGCAATTGAAGTTCTGTGATTCTCTTATTCAAGGCCTTACAACTGGTGAATGATGAGCTCAGTTTCTGTGCAGGAAGAAGGTCTTCAACCAGAAACGTGACTGAAGAGATGATAGTGACAAAGTCAGGGCCTTCAAAACCATCACAGTTCCACTCTGCTGCTCCAGCAAGGCCTGCACAACATTTCACAGTCCTGGCAAGTACCTGGAGCCACTGAGTGTCTGCCAGGGTGAGGAGAGCTGCTTAGTGTGAGTAACCACACGCATCTCTATTGCCTGCTCAGCCAAACTCAACTTGCAGCCTTCAGCCCTCTCCATCTGCTCTGTCCATTTCTTTTGGCTCATCTTTTTTTTTTTTTTTTCTAAAGGCCCCAATTATGCGCAAATGAAATGAGTCTGTTTCTTTAGGTCCATCAATTATTACATTCCATTTACATTTTCTGTTTACTTTTTCCCTTCTCTATGGAAGCTATTGAAGGTCTGATGATTCAGAATGCTCTGGGAACACTATGTGGCTTTCCTTCTTGTTTGCCCATTGTAACAGAGCTCATTTTTCAGTGGAGGTTTCCCATTATTTCCAGGAAAAATGTGGTCAAACCCATGTACTCCCAAACCTTTTGATCTCCTGAATCCTCTTCATATCCCAGATAAAAAAGTCAGTGATTAAGACAGAGTTCCTAAAAGGACACATAGTCAGGTTTCCCTTTGACCAAAATGGTTTCCCAGTGAATCAAACCTTTCTCAGCTCAGGGGGGGCTCGACAATAGACCCTGAAAAGATGGATAGAGCAATTGTCCTGCTTAGTGATCCACGAAAGGAAAGGGGTCCTTAGAGAAGGGAGACCTACACTAAGTCTGACCTGACACTGCAGGAGTAAGACAATAAAAGGTCAAGAAGACTAACGAGAGGAAAAATGCAGACAATAGGTGCCACAGCTAGCACACAGCTCCTGCCACGCAGACTATGGGGCAGCAACGTTAACTGCCTCAGACATGTGAAGGGGAAGTGAAGCGGAAAGAACTTGAAGTTTCCTTCTTAAGAATTGTGGCCCAGCATCTTCAGGATTTACCCAGGCCTCACAGAGAGGTCAAAGTGATGCAGCTAGACCTGAGGGGAATTAAAAAGGAAAGCAAAGATTGGAGAGAAGAAAAATATAGATGCATTTGAGATGGAATGGAAAAGGCAACTGCTTAACAGTAGGGTTCTGCAGCAAGTTCCCCAGGAGTTGTGTGGGAGGAAGCAGAGAAAGCTCTTGCCCAATTCTGTTTAAAAAAACCCAACAAGTTGAGGTTGATGTATCTGAGGACTTCCACGGGTATATTTTCCTTCTGTATGAACAAGAGGAATCTTGGTTTGCACCATCTGATACTCAACTGGATTTCCTTCAAGCGCCCCACAATTGTTTCTTCCTGCATGCAAAAGAATCCTGGTCCTTGTCTGGAGACAAAAGGAGGACTCTCTGTGGCTTCTTCATGCATCTCTGACGTCAGTGGCATCTCCATTATCACTTCTTTGTAGCTGGGTCTTCCTCTCCTTAAAGGGAACAGCCCCTCCCTGCTTAGGTCAGGCCAGTACCCTGAATGCTGCTTGTGCATGTGTGCACCAAGAGGCCACTCTTCAGTCACAAGGAGCACTTTCAAAGTCTCATCAGAGGACTCAGGAAGAAAAACTCCCTCTGTTGTATTTGTCATATAAATAGTTCAAGGTTGGGGTGTTTTTTTCTTGTGTTTTGGTTTGTTTTCCCATTTTAAACCACATTTTCATCCCTTCAATGACCAGGTATTCTGACAGCACTGAGATTTATCAGAGATTTATCCTTTCTACAATAGGAGCTGACAGGTGTAATAAACATTTTCTCACCCATAAAATCAAAATAATGCAGCAATTTAAAATTCAACAGGTTCAGGTAAGAAAATCTACATTGTTTTGAAACTTTCCCCACACTGCTAGCAATTAGATCTGGCTGTAGAAGGGAGGAACTGGCATGGTAGTGCTGGTTAGAGGTTGGCATCTGCAAATCAGACAGCACACCTGGATTTTATTCCCGGGTCAATTGTTGGCTTGCTGTGTGATTCCCAGCAAAGCCCTCAAGCTCCCTTTGCCTCAGCTTCCCTGTCTGGAAATCAAATCCAGTTTCTTAAGGAACTTTTTGGATCATAGGTTAGAAGTACAGCAGATCATTATTTTCAACTATTTATGTTATTAGATCTATATCAAAGGGAAGAAAAATTTAAGCAGCACATGTTAGTTGAGGAATGGGTGTGAATTTCAGCTGGCATTAGACAACTAATGACAATTACAATTTAGGAGTAGAATACTTTTCCTTATTCTGAGATGATGACTGAATCAAACCCAAATTGTTTTAAAAGCCATCTCAATTGGAAACTATTAGGTAATTTCTTTGGAGAGCAGAGAAGGGGGTAGACAATATTCCTCCTACAATTACTGAGTCTTCTACAAATGAACCGATCTCTGCATTCCAGCGATGACCCCAGACACTGATGAAAGCTGTGTTTCTCATCTGACCTCTTGTTTTAAGTTTCCACCTGTGTAACTCTGCATTGTTACTGTTAACTCTGTAGAGCCTGCAGATGAGCACCACACTTAGAAATCGAAGGATGAAAGACAGACCTCTCCCGTAAGGAACTAGCAGTTTAAGGAACTTAGTCCCATTAGTGCTACCCAAGATCAAACTGTAACGTGCCAGTTGCTTTTATAGCCTGTAGAGTTAGAGAAGCCCATGCAGAGAGGGATGGAGGTGTTTGCGCTGTGCTGAAGCAGAGAATTTGTGTGAAAGATGACTGCAGTGCCTTGATTCGATGAGCATCTGGTTTCAACCAAGCCAGTCTGTAGGCTCCATCAGGGATTCAGGTTAGAGTGAAACACAGACAATTAAATGCTTGCTCAGAAGGCAGTGTCTAAAGCATAATTTGAACCCCAGTCAGACAGCTTACTAGCAGGCACTGGGTGTTTGGCTCCCTAGGCACTTCATCTGCAGCAGGTGAGCACTGCAGTTCTGAACTTACTGCCTAAATTTGACAGGAGCCAGTGACCAGGTAGCCCAAAATAGGAAAAGCAGCAGACTGCTTGCTTTGTCTCTGAGAAACATCTCACTGAATGCCTCTAGCAGCTTGTGAACTAGGATGGAGAGGATAATGACTGCTCATAGCAACCTGGCCTCAAGTGTTGCTCACAAATCCACAAACCTTCTTGTCACAAGGGAACAGCACTTGGGCTGTCTCTACACTAGCACTGTAGCACAGACCTGGACTTTGTTTCTGAGGTGAATCTCCCTGTTGTTCTCCTTGCTGTGCTCTGGTTCACATCACAGAGCACGTGGTCTTCATTACTTTTAGAATCAACCAGACCATGAGGGCTGCTGCACCTCCAGGAATGAACCTGACTTAGATGGAGCTGGTGGCCCAGAGTGAAATCCCTCAAGTGCTGGAAGCATAGACACTGGGACCTTGGCTCCTAGAGCTTTGCTGGGCAAAACTGCTCCTTCACCAGTGGTGACACTGAAGACTTTCAAAACCTGCCTGGATGTGACCTGCCTTGGGTGACCCTGCTCTGGCAGGGGAGTTGGACTGGATGATCTCTGGGGGTCCCTTGCAAGTCCTGACATTGAGTGATTCTGTGTGATTTCTCTACAGCACTGCTGTGTCCAGCGATGGCAGGGAAGCACCTTGGATCTGAGCTGAAGGTTGACTCTCTCCAGCATGGCATCCTGCAGATCATTTCCCATCAGGTAGAACTGTTTAATCTGGCATTTTCTTGGTTGCTCAGACTCAGGGCCATGGCCCACATTTTCTTAACTGACACACATACTACAAATATGATTCATCTTAAGTGTAAGGTAGGTGCATGCCTAAGACCAAGTGAATCATGTTGCAGAAATGCCTGTGTTTTTCCATTGACTGTGGCTCAGCTAATCAAGACCAGCTCAAGTGTGGTGGAACAACTCCCACAGCACAGACTTGTTATCTCCATTTTTCAGGTTATGGCTAATAGGTTTAGTAAACGCTTCACAAGATCTGGAAGGCAATAGTTACTCTTCTAGTCATTCTGCTGGCCAGGTTTTACAGTGGCTATGTTTTTGTACTGCACTTGGTGATTAAAACAAAGCATGACATCACACACGTACAGGTCACATATGAGAACAGCAACTCTGGGCTCCTTCTCTGCAGCTGATAAGGACCCCTGTGAAGCTCCCTTCTGATTGCCATAGATTTTTAATTGAGTTTAATTAGCTATTGAAATAGTTTCCCAGTGTTGATAGTGTATTTTCCCTCGCTGGAATATTTTAAATTGAGGTGATATCTTTTTCCAGAAGCTCTGCTGCAGTTCAAAGAGGGCTGAATTCCAGAGGGCTCTGCAGGCTGACATGCTGCAGCAACTGGCAGTGCTTCAGCACAGCCATCCCTCACAGCCTGCTAACAGCAAGCAGCGTGGCTTTTCCACACAGGACCCTGGCTGGAAGGAGCACAGCAGCACTGAAGGTGGGTGCAGTGAAGGAGGTGGCTCTGCTGCCCCCAGGCTCACAGGGCGACAATCACTTTTAGAGATGTATGGCAAGGTGCATTTTTAAGCATTTGAGTGAAGCTCAGGAAGCTTTAAGTTTAATGTACCACAATCTTCTTCAATCATTCTGGTGTCCAGATCATCCCAAGAACTACCACGTGTGAAATAAAGACTCCTCACATTGTTTTGCAGAGGTAGAGATGCAATCTTTAATATGTTTTCCAAAGCTTTGCTTCATTTCTCACGAGGAAAAGTTTTATTAATCAAAATAGAAATTTGCTAGATCGGGCCCAAGATGTAACAGTTTATCCCAGCTGGATCTGAGGGTGCTGAATGTTTTGCTGTATTAAGTTGTAAACTTGGGGTAGATAATGCACTCAGTCTCCTCTTGCCCCTGATGATGTCAGTGTAAGTGCCGTATCTAGGGCAGCTACAAAATAGAGTAATTTTTAAAAGGAGATGCATTCTTTCAGAATATGCCATAATTCATAGGGCTCCCACAAGGCCATACCCCAAACATTTTGTGAAGCAATACATAAATGGTTTATCCAAACAGATGAAAGGAGCCACAGTAACAAACCTGACTTCCCAGTTCTGCTGTACAAGGAAACAAAGAGGGCAAGTTTTCCCGTAACTACTGATTGCTTCAATAACACAGTGTTCTCCACCAGCTTTTGGCCAAAACCTGGCATCACTATCACTGTCAGGATTTGAAGAGTAGCTGATGCTGATCAGCCAGACTGTGGAGTGGTCAGTGCCATATTAACCACCTTGGTCCTTCTCTAATGTCTTCTGACACTGTGGTCCTTTGTGAAAGGAGGAGCCCAGGTAGGACAGCAACACTTGCAGTGGAAAGGTTACTGACTCACATGCCTGCTCATGCTCACTGGTACTGCTTGGCTCTCTTTCATCTCCCTGCTTGAATGTGTTTGTTGTTGTCTTTGCTCATTTCTCAGTGGCCACTTTGCCCCTTTGCTCACTGTTTTCTGGCTGAGTGCAGATGATCCATCATGCTTGTTACTGTGACTTACTACCACTGCTGGTAGCTTATGCTTCTCTAGCACCTTCCTCTTCGTCATGTCCATGTTTGTCATGTGCACTAGCAAACCAAACAGCTCAACAGCCCTGCAAAGTCAGGATGGCTCTGCCTGCTTTACATGTAGGTCAGGAGCACTGAGATAGGTTACAGTTCATGACTTGCCCAAGGTTACACAGGAAATGTGTGGCAGAACTCCGAATGGAAACCAGATTTCGCGCTCTCCTGCCTTAACAACGAGGTTATCCTTTCTCTTTGTGAGGCTTTTGGGCACTTCATAGGGATCTCCACATATGTTTCAAATGAGTTAAATTTCCATGAACTTGGAAGTTTGGAACAACAGTGGATGTATAAATGACAAAGGGCTAAATAATTGAAAAATGGCAAAAGCTGCTTGGAGATTTGCATAGCCGTCACAGTAGTGGTGTGCATCAATAACTAATTGATTACTTGCAGAATTGGAGGAACTGTGCCTGCAATTTTCTGAAAATCTAGCCCCAAATACACAGAAAGGTAACTGGAGAAAAGCAGAAGGAAAAAGTTTAATGTAATCCACGTGTAAGCATGAGCCTAAGCCATAAAGGTGGTGCTGCACGTGGTCCCAGTGCTGGGGCACGCCGCTCGCAGGTCTCGGTGGTCACCATGCTAAACGGCCTGAAAATGTGGAGCTTGCATTTGCCTTCATTCAGTAACCACCACTTAAGCAGCAGGGAAGTTCACAGCTCGCTTTTATGTAATTTGTTCATCTTCTCTTTTGAAAACAAACACCATTAGGAAGTCTTGGGATTTTAAAGACTGTTTTCTGCTTGCCAGTGGCTTTTAGATTCAGTCCTGTGACGATGGGGTTGTTATTAAATGGTGGTGCTAAGAGATGCTGAGCACAGTGGCACAAAGTGATCTCCTTAATGCGAGTGTGCCCTGAAGAGCTCACTACAGCCCTCAGTATACTGCTTGCCAAAGTAAAACAGTGCAGAAAATAGCTACCTATTTCTATGACAGAAAACTCCAGCAAGTCCTCTGCGAGGAGCAGTTTCAAAGACTTCCTTCAGCTAGGCAGTAGACAGCCTGCAGTGCCAAACATTTATCTGATGTGAATCAGGACAACTTGCTTGCATCCCAAAGCAGAGCTAAGGCACTTTACCCGGAGACAAGAGCTTTCAAGGTGGCAAAAGACCATGGTTTTGTCTGCAGCTGCTAGAAAGAGCTTTGAGACCGAAGCTCCTTGGTGCTGGGTTTGTGTTTCTTGCTTCACTGGGCCCATTCCTCACTGATTTGATAATGAGAGCAAAGTGTGCTGTTAGCAGGGCCTGAGCAATGTGCTGCAAGTTTAGGGAAATGAAAAATCTTTAACAAGAATTGAAAGGAAATCATTGCTGCCTGGCAGGAGCTTCAGCTAACCGTGGGTTAATTAAAAAAAAAAAAAAAACAATACAAAGATGAACATGGCCTGAGAGATGAGAAAACATTGAATTTTGCCAGGAGCAGGACTGCTGCTGGACTCAGGCATGTGGGAGGACTGATAATGTCACCTGGCCATCTGCATGCAGTGCAGAAAATCTTGTTGGCAAAGGCTGAAATGTTACAAGTAGAAAGCAACCAGCAAAGCAGCAGCAGCTTTCTGGAGATGCTGTTCAGAGTAAAACATTCAGACATCATTCTCTTACATAACTTACCTAGGTGTGTTTTGTCCTATTTATAGAGCTGCCGCAACGTGGAGGTAATCAGGCAATGCTGTGCAGCCAACATATTTTAGGAGTTATAGCAGATATCTCTTGGCACGGGGCAGGGAAACGAGGATCTGTCTTCAGCTGCAGCAGTGGGAGTGACAATGCTGCCCGAAGGAAGGGGCAGCTGATGGCAATCCTTAGGCACCCAGTCCACTGCTGACTGCAAGGTATGTTCATGAGCTAAAATCTGGGACAGTTGGGGCAGAAAAGACAGGAGACTGACAAGAGGAAAAGGGTGGAAGGCTTGGAAGAGCAGAAGGGGAAAAGGAAAGTTGTCTCTCCCCCTCCCTCAAGAGTGTTTCAAGCCCAGCTGCCTGGCCACGGGATTGTGCAAGCACTGGCGGAGCCTCACCGAGGTGTGTACACTGCCCTGCAACCCCCTGCAGAAATGGGGAGCAGGAGGAACAGCTGTGGACTCTTATTAGCCCCCCTGGATTTTGAATGTATTCTGCTCTTTGTCTCCTTTCTCTAGGCTGGCAGAGAGGGGCGTGGGGTCTTTGTGGGTCAGACCTCTACTTCAGGTTGTCTGCTCCTGTGCCAGGCCTGCAGGGACAGGCACAGCTGCCACTGCACCAGGGCCCCCTCCTCTTGCTGCGGCTCAGGAGATGGGCAAGAGCCGTTGTGCAAAGCGCTGCTGTCCCAGCCCCTCTCTGTAACAAGCCTTGCCAGGGAGGTCCTAGTGCGAGAGCTGCGCACCTGTGCCGTGGCTTGGAACGTTCCCACCAAGGCTTACTTACTACTGTTTGTTGTAGCTTTCTATTTATTGCCAGCAGTGAAGTTCTTGCAGATTGGTAAGAAGCCAAAGTCCCAACCCTGAAGATTTTCTAATGGAGACCTAAAGCTGCTGGCAGAGCAGCTGGGGCTGCCACGGGGAGCGGGGCAGCTGCCCAGCTGCCGCATTCCCAAAGCTGCAGAGGGATAGCGAGCACAGAGGTATGGATCCTGCACACCAGGGAATGGAAGTGTTACTGTTTGCTAGAACGTGGGTTCGTGCTCATGCTCCAGTGCTGGTGGTTTCACTTTGTGGACTAAACAGAGGCTTTCTTAATTAGCCAATTCATTTAATTTGTAGAGCAGAGGGGTTTATGAAGTCGGATGTGGCTGTGTTGGTGAGGCAGTAATAATTCAGAGCCACAGTTATGAAGTGCTGTTTAGTAGTGGTGGGTTTATACTTTTGGTTATTGCATGCATTTATTTTTTTTAATGGTTTTGTAATTATTTATATTGATAACAGTGAGTTTATGAACACAACTTCATTGTTCTGCTTGTATTAAGGAGCAATCTAGTCTGCAGTACGATCTTTACAGATACTTTCCTCTGTCAGCTACTTTGTAATTCAAACAGAAGAACAGGAGAATAGTGCAATACACTTATTAAATAAGGTGAGGAGATTGTGTTCTGCAGAGAGGCTCCAGGGATCCTGCACTCTAGCTGTTCCCCCGGCTTCCCAGGCACTTTACCAGGCAGCTTATATCAGGGGAAAGAAGAATTGGCGTGGGAGCCCAGGGGAGTGATTTTGTGTTAGACAAGTGGTCACAGAGCTACTGGAACTTCTCCTTTTTGCTTCACTTCAGTTGAGCCTTGTCACACCTATCGCTCTGGTACCTGTGTATCTCATCTGTCACTACTTGAGCATAAAGGAATTGGATTTTTAGACCTGCCAGTGGCACATCCTCTCATTCCAGAGAGCCCCACTGATGGCTCTCAGCCCATCCCATGAAGCTCTTTGCCCTTTTTAAATAAACAGTCCAACTTTGGCATTTCTCACAGGATGAGGCTGGAAGGGACTTACGTGGGTCATTTTGAATGACCTCCCTGCTCAAGCAGAACCACATCTGTATGCAGGCAGGACACCGCTGGACCTGAACAGTCCTGCTCTGTAGCTCTGAGCAAATAGCTCAGGTTTCCCTGTGCCATGGTCCTGCTGCAGGCATTTTGTTGATGTCCTTGCAAATATTTTCCTTTAGTCATTAGTAATGAGTCTTTTAGAATGGTAAGGAATTGCAGTAGCACAATTTGGTGGTCTTCCTGCCCTCCCCATGTTGTATTGCACACAGCTAGAATAAGGATTCACAGTGAACATTTTGGAGGGTGATGTAATGGGAGGAGATGAGAAAGAAAAGAGAAAGGAACTTTGTGTGATCAGTGTAACCTGGCTAGTTAAAACAGCACTCACTGAACACATCTCCAACATTTTCTCGTTGAGTGGAGGATCTTAGCAGTGGGAAAAAGCCACTTTTGGAAACAGTGGAGGGAAGTTTACACAGATGGTATGAGAGAACTGGCATTGTGCTTGGAGATGTGGTGGGGCAGAGGAAAAGCTGCCCTAAATAGAAGGGACGAGATGCTGGGTTTAATTTAGAAATGCTGTTGGCATTTTTGTTACTGGAATGAAGGGAGCCACGAGTCTGCAAATCAAGCAACCCAAACCCTTCACCACAATCATGGAGTGCAGCAGAAGTGCAGTGAGGTGGCATTTCCAGGCTTTGATTTATTTTTCTTTGCCTTGCCAGAGTCTGGGGTCCTTTGTCACCTATTTAGTCGCTTAAAGATAGCTTTTAAAGGACAAAATGTCAGACTGAGCTGAGTATGGAAGCTGCAAAGACCTTCTTTTCAAATTCCAGCCATTCCTTTGGTTTAGCAACCCTAAAGCTCTCACAAATGTTATCATTTGTAGTGGTCACAAAGAAGTGGCATTGTCCAATAAAACAACCCACCACAAGTCAAGGCACTTAGCAAGGGCATAATTCAAGACATGGCTTTGACAGCTTTTTCCCTACTCTATATGAATCGACCAAGTTCGTTTGTTAGATGCATTTGGGGGATTTTACAGCACAGAGAAGGTGGTCAGTAATGGGCTGCCCTCCTCCCTGCTTAAGAAAATGTCCACTCTCATAAAACTACTGGAAGGACAGAGAAAGATGGTTAGCAACTCCTTGATAAAGTTGGATTAAGATTTTGCTTTATTTATGTTAGCAATAATCATTGTGGTTTAGTGGCATTCGAGACAGCTGGGACCTTCTGTTGCAGCTGATGTTTTGATATGTTGTCTTTTCTTGGACTTTGGTCCTGATTTTCTGGTCTCTGTGAAACAGGCAAACCATTTTTTGTAGCTCATAGAAGTGCTTTTAATTTAGGAATTTAGAAAATTATCAAAGGTGGTTATTTTAATCTCTGCTACTCATTCAGATGCCTTAATCACTAAGGGCTAGATTAGAAAATAGATGTAGGTATCTAAATTGGTGCAGAAGTGAAATTCAAGTATTATTTCTTTAAACTAAAACTAAATCTTGAAGCTTTTGCTCAACTAATACCTAGTTCTCAAGGTACTTAAACATAACACAGCCATTTTCCCCAGCTTTTAAAGTATCCAAATTTTGAAATCCTAAGGCTTGATAAAGCTCAGTGGTGAGATACCACATGTACAACAGAACCCTCACAAGTTAGTTCCCTTGCTGGAAGAAGCCACCTGGGAAAGGAATCCTCCAGGCCACTGTCAGCTAAGTTTATTGTCCAGGGCTGAGTGCAGCCTGCATGTGCAAGACCAAAAAGCTCATAGCTGGCACATCTCTGGTTACAGTAACCTGGGGCTGTCTAGAATGCCACTGGGAAGTGTTGGGAGGTATGCAGGGACCACAGTGCTTGATTAGTTTAGTTCTACTGGGTGTGTTACAAACCTAAGCAGCAGATAAGCTGTCAAGTCCTTTTGTACCACTGAGTAAGTTCCCAAACTTTTCACACTGCTGTTTATCTCCCACGGGGCAGGGCCTCCAGAATAATTTGAGTGTGAAAGGGAAACGGTGTCAGCTGTGGCACTGCAAGGGCTAGCGACTTAGTACTTAGTACTTAGTTAAGTACTGAGCCACTCTCAGTACTTAACTAATCCTCAGCCTTTGCTTCCATGTTGCAGACCCTGGCAAACGAAGTTTGTTTTTGTTTTTTTTTTTTTTAACCAAGAATCATATTGTTGAGGTTTAAATCTCTGGAGGGTGCAGGGCAAAAATACATATTTTTTAATAGGGGCAATCTTAATATCCAGAGGAGCTGAGAAACTCTGGAATAGAAATTAAGAGAAATGCATTTATGACCTCATCTGGTGCTGTATAACAAAAGATTGGTCATAGGCTGTGATTTCAAAGTTAAATTGTTGGGGAAATTGGGCAGAAGGCAGTCAAGTGCTAGTAGAAGCTACACCATCATAAACCTGAATTCAGGAACCTGTGCTGTGGATGGCTGCATGTACCTAGTCACTCCCTTTGTGCTCAGGATGGGTGAACCACCATGCAGCTGTCTTTGGACACTACCAGTCCGTTCCTTAAATGACCTACTTCCAGCGTGACAGAGCTTTGGCTTCGTTTGAATTAGCCAAAAAAGCCCCCAGCAACCTGGATGTGAACCTGCTTCTGTCTCTCCAGCAGCTGTGTTGCCAGCAAGGCTAAAACAGTAATGGCCTCGTTTTGAGCTGTGCTTGGGGCAAATGCCACTGCTGAGAAGTGTCTGTGCTCCTTTCCTTCTGAGGGCTGCTGGGGTGAACTGCTGAACACCTTCCGTGAGGACTGTCCTTTATGTCACTGTGTCTCTCAGCCCTCCTGCTGAATGTGCTCAGGAATAGCTGGGATATTAGAGACGAGGTGTGAAGGCTGCTGGCCCAGGAACCTTCCTCCTTCTGCCTTCCGTGTTAGAGTGCTGGGGGGTGCTTTACAGGAGCCTTGCTGAGACTAGAGGGAGAGGCTGAGGCCCGACCAGGCAGAGGTGCTGCTGGCGTGAAAGGGAAGCAATCAAAAGGAAGTGCAGATAATATCTAGCACCACCGAAGTCTGTGTCTGTGTAAATAGTTAATAGATAAGGTTTCAGGAGATAACTTCTCTGAGATCAAAAAAAATTCCTTCTTTTTGTGCACTGCAAATGGTTTTCTTTGTTCAGTTCTTTCCATCACCTCTGACAGCTTCGGTCCCCTACAGGGTGCTGCTTTGGCTCCTTGTTATGCAGCTTTGCATGTCGGGGTTACCTGAGAGGCTCAGCTTTGGCTCTTAACCTGGAGCCTGTAACTCTCAACGTCAACAAAATTCTTAGAGGTGTCGCTTTTCTTTCAGATGCAAAGTCTGTAACAATTACCCAAGACTTTGTCGCCTTGAGTTTTGGTGTCAGCGATCAGCTCTAAGCCCGGGCAGAGCTGGACCTTCTGCTGAATGCATTGGCCAGTGCCGACTGGGCAATAACTACCTGTCTGGCTTCGAATTTTGAGAGACTTGAGCCAGTGGCAGTTTCTGCCTCTGCAGCGCCAAATGTAGCTAATTACCATGTGTTACATTCGCTGTGTGAATGCAGTGAAAGAGCAAGAGGCTGTAATAAATCTCTAGGAAAAGCTGTGTGCCGCATGAGGTTTGACCCTGCTTACAATGTGGGATGTGTGGAAACTTTTGTACAGGACTAGCTTGGAGAAGACTTTGAACCTCTTCAGAAAATGAAGCTAATGAAAAGAATACCCAAAGCCCAGTGAGATCTGGATTTTCCCTTCTCAGGGAATGTCTTATGGTTGAGTTTTATTTCCACTCGTAAGGAAAGAAATAAAACAATCCAGAAAGCTGTTACAGAGCATAGGCATGAATAATTGTTGGTCAGTCGAGTGATTTGTTTGAATAGAAGCAAAATATTTCATTTAGATCTCAACTGGAAGTAGTATGGAAAATAGGGGAAAACCTTTTGCAATGCAGAACTAAAAATGCCATTCTGAAGATGTGGCATTTAATTTTCAGCAAGCTGATTCTTTTGTCTTTCTCTTCTAAGGGAACATCAGTCAAGATCATCACTCTTCTGCAGATGTTTGGGTGTCATGAACTGGCGGTCTCTGAGAGTCTAGACCTAACTGGCTTGTCTCTGAAATACCTGACGCTGTCTTGAAATGGTGATCCAGTCTCAGTCAGTGCTGCTGAGAGCCTAGAGTGACCAAAAATATCTGAAGCACTCCTACAGGTGAGGGTTTGGGGCTTTTTTCTTGGTCAGCCAGAGCATTTGCATGGACAAAATTAGGATTAGGCACAGAAATGAATCAAAGGAGTGTGACTGATCCTCCTCTTGGCCTAGAGCTTCTCTTGGAGCTGACATTCCTAACTGCAGTGGAACAAGGCAGGAGCCCATGTTACTTTTTGCCAGTCTGCTGTAGCTCACTTCTACTTTTCACATGCTAATTTCAAGGAAACCTCTGAAATATTTTCTGGCCAACTGAAATGGGGGCCGAGAAGAGGACACATTTGCTGATGAAGTAAATCCTGCTCAAGTGCAGCTGCAGCTGCTTGCGTTTGCAGCCATCGATTTGCCACACACTCTGCGCAGCACTGCTCCCTGCTGCTCCACAGCAAGGGAAATCCCTGCTGTAGCTGCCCACTGGTGTTACTGGAGACCCAGCACCGCCTATGGCAGACTGGTTCTCTCGTGGCTGCAATTAAGCTCAACGGTGGCTTTTTGGAATCAATGGAAATTAGATGCAGATAACAGGCATTAATTGGACGTTTATTGGAAATAATTTAAATGCTGAGTAGTTGTGACTTAGTTAATGGAAATGAGCGAGTACCGCAGGGCTGTAGGCAGCACTGCTGGAATGTCACAGCCGTCAATAGGAGCAGTTAGAACTGTCTGGGAGGAGGGAGGACTTATTGATATCAGCGATCTTGCCATTGGAACCATCAGCTAATCCAGACTGTGCTGCCGTGGACTTCACTGAGAGCAGAGGGACAAGAAATTGTTAACAATGTTATAGATGGAAAGTGTCACTGAGCTTGCTTGCACTGGGATTGAAATAATTAATGCAGCTGATCATTCTTAATTACAGTCCTGTATTCACAGACAAGCTGTAACCCAGGCTGTTACTGATTAAAAGAGGTGCCACACTGCAGACTTGCCTAACCCTCTAACTAGATTGTTCTTGAATTTCATCTAGTGGAGCTTAGAATTTTACATCTGATTTGAATTACTCCAATGTCTTCAAGATCTGTGTTCCAACCAGATGTGAGAAATGGCTTTGGCTTGGAAAGCTTCAAAGAAGGACCACCAAATAATGAGGGAAAAACCCAACTCTTTGTTATTTTTCCCCCTACACCTTCAGTGTAAAACAGAAAAAAACTAAAGTATCCCAATTGATTAATATGACTTGGGATGCTGTCAGCAAAATGTCCTATGTCTGAACATTTACTTTATCATTTTTCCAATCCAATGTTCTCTGCTGGGCTTGATAAACTTCTGTAATTGAAGGAATGAAACCTTTCTGTATGCAGGATCATTGTTTACTGTGCTTTCTGCATGGTCTGTCACAGAGCCAGCCCTTTAACTATGCAGAATTTCTGCTAGTTAAGCACCCCTGGCTGCACTAACCTCAATAACTGGCTGGGATGGTGGCATGCAGACATTCTACTGAACCATACCAAAACCACTACATTTGCTTTCTTTTCCTTGTCAGTAAACTTCTGGATTTTTTAAGTGGAACTGAGTTAACTTTAAAATAAGGGCTGCAAATTGAATTCAAGTGTTTGGTTCAAGAAGAAGGCCTTACCTCTTTAAGAGGAAGATTAGGTCATGTGCTACATTTGTTGTCTGTACTTGATGGAACTACTTCAGCTCTCAGAACTGGGTTTGTGCTGCAGAGAGGAGCTCTGGGGAAAGGGACCTGGGAAGTCATGGTAGACAGAAGGATGTCCATGAACCAGCAATGTGCTCTTGTAGACAAGAAGGCAAGTGTCATCTTGGCGTGGATTAGAAGGGCTATGGTGAGGTCCAGAGAAGTTCTCCTCCCCATCTACTCTGCCCTGGTGAGGCCACATCTGGAATATTGTGTGCAGCTCTGGGCCACTCAGTTCAAGAAGGACCTCGGGGAACTTCTTGAAAGAGTCCAGCACAGAGCCACAAAGCTGCTGCAGGCAGTGGAACATCTCCCTTTGAGGACAGGCCGAGGGAGCTGGGACTTGGAGCTTGAAGCAGAGAAGCCTGTGGGCTGCCCTCATTGTTGCTGATAAAGACATGTAGGGCTGGAGCCAGGCTCTGCTCAGGGATGCCCAGTGACAAGGGGGATTGGGTGCAAGCTGGAGCAGAGGAGGTGCCATGGGAACAGAATGGAAAACTTTTTCACTGTGGGGGAGCTGGAGCAGGCTGCCTAGAGAGGTTGTGGGGTCTCCTTCACTGGAGACATTCAAAATCTGCATGAATGTGTTCCTGTGTGACCTGCCCTGGCAGGGAAGTTGGACTGAAGGATCTTCTGAGATCCCTTCCAACCCCTAACATTCTGTGTGATTCTGTGATTTTCTGGTTTTCAGGAGATTCTGTGACCCGCAGAGGAAAACCTCCATTCCTGCAACGGTCTCATTGGTGAATTGGTCTCATTGGGATGAAAGGTAGCAATAGACAACAGAAAGCAAGGTGAACTTATCTGAGAAGGGTAAATAAAGGTTGGGAATCTGTTTGGAAGCATTTCTAAAGCTCTGCTGGATATAACACTGAGAAGCAGAAAGAACTGGTTTGTTATGCCGTAGACAAGGTTTAATACTGGTATGTACCTTGAGCTAGTAGTGAAAGCAAAGGAACTGTACTGTCATAGACAGGTTACTGTTGGGTCCCAGAGATACCATCTGTGCTGATCCATGAGAAGTCCAAGTTGTACAGAGACCATGTTTCAAGTGCTGAAAATGACTGGAAAATATAATTGGCATTGTTCCTTTTAATTATACCTGGTGATTTGTTCTGGGATCTACAATCCTGACCTTGCTATGCTGTAAAGAGAACCTTCGTTTAAAAGGGATTAAGATTGGCTATGCGTGATAAACCACCTTAACATAATCTCCATAGGAAGATGCCAAGTTAGTGAGGGCCTCCCACCCATTCCCTTTCCCTGCTGATGGCCACTAAGGTGCTTTGGAGAATTCCTCCTGCCATCAAGGGATAGCTGCACATCCTACGGACAAGCCTTCTCAGGGCTAAAGGATGCTGTCTCAATGCCAGATGATGGTCTCAATACTTGAGATTCCCAAGGATGATACCAGTGGTGCTCAGGGCAGTAGCTCAGTGGTGGACTTGGCAGTGTTAATGGGTGGACTCAATGATCAGACAAGGGGCAACAGGTTTAAACTGGCAGAGGGGAGATTTAGACTAGATGTCAGGAGGAAGCTCTTTACAGTGAGGACGGTGAGGCACTGGAACAAGTTGCCCAGGGAGGGTGTGGCTGCTCCCTCCCTGGAGGGGTTCAAAGCCAGGTTGGATGAGACCTTGAGTGACCTGTACTAGTGGGAGGTGTCCCTGCCTATGGCAGGGGGTTGGAACTAGATGATCCTTGAGGTCCCATCCAACCTTACCATTTTATGATTCTCTCATGAAGGTCTTTTGCACCCTAGTGCCCTTCTGGCTCTGTGACATGTGCACAGTCAGCACACAGCTGCTTTATGCACTGCTGAGGCTTTTGTGGGAAGGCATCACTAGGGAGGCCTCCCAGAAGAGATTCAGCCACTCTGAATCCTGTGGTCTCAGAGGGCAGAGCCTTGCTAACACAGGCTGGATTGTGAGCTTGGCCAGGGCTGCGTGGGGCTCCTTGCACCCTCTCAGCTGATCCAGTGAAGATTGTTTCCAGCGTGGGGGTCTTCAGCCTGGAGAAACCAAGGCTTCAAGGAGACCTTGTAGTAGCCTTCCAGTATCTGAAGAGGGCCTACAGGAAGGCCAGGGAGGGACTATTTACAAGGCCTTGTAATGGCAGGACTGGACAGGTAGGAAGAAATACTTTACAGTGAGAGTGGTAAATCACTGGCACGGGTTGCCCAGGGAGGTTGTGACTGCTCCCTCCCTGGAGGTGTTCAGGTCCAGGTTTGATGCGGTCTTGAGCGACCTGTTCTAGTGGGAGGTGTCCCATGCCCACTGGATGAGCTTTGAGGTCCAACCTAAACGATTCTATGATTCTGTGATGTGATGAGCACCCAAACTTCACACCAAGTGCGGTCTTCATTTCACAGACTGGTGCTCAGATCAGTTCAGTGGGTAAAACAGCTGAGGCTGCCTGTAGGTCTGCCTAGTTTCCTGAAGTCTGAATTAGAAACCGTGAAGGGCAGCAGAATCTCTGCTCCAAACAGAAACAAAATGCTAAGAATGAAACATTTCCTACTGGCAGCTCTCAAATGACCGAACTGCCTAAGCCCTGGTCCTGACTGTGGCTCCTGTCCAGCTGGAAGTTCAGGCAGAGATGTACATTCTGCTGCAAGTTCCTTTCCGCGCACGGCAGTCGCACACGCAGTCGGTTTGTGAAGTGCTTGCATCTTCACCGAGGCTTTTGTTGCAGGTTGGGTTAAGCCCTGTTACAAATGGTAGTTTTAACCACCGCCCTTCTCTCCCTGCAGGAGACAGCTCAGCGCATGTTTCTCCCAAAACAAAGGCAAATGTAAGGTTGCTCAGGAATTTCAGAGATCTGGGTGGGGAGCCCTGCAGAGTTTGTTTTGGGCAGGGATGCCTGCGGAAGGGAGGCAGAGTGGATTGAGCAGCAGAAACAGAGCTCAGAGGCAGACTGGGAGAAGAGGTGCAGAGTCTGCAGGAGCTGTGCTGCACAGGTTTGAGAGGAGCCTGGAGAGAGGAATTTGAGTCCCAACCTTGGGAACACAAACAAGGAGTCCTTCTGTCATTATCTGAGCCAGGGTAGGTGATACTGCAGCGGTTCCAAAGCAGGCAGCACTATCTTCAGTGCTGTACACAGCTGCAGTCATCCCAAGGGAAAATCACCTGTGAGTGAAAACACACACAAGAGAAGAAGAATTAAGACTTTGGCTTACCTAGTGTCTTGAGAGGCTTGACCAAAAGTACCTTGTCACCTCCTTTAACCATCAGAGAGCTCTGAAGGCCTGGTTGTCAGAGCAAACCACTGTCAGCTTCAGAAAGTCCTTACAGAGCTGTTTTCATATGAATTGAAATTCACAGGTCAAACAAAATTTTTTGACAGCTGGTCCCTGCTAGGAGATAATGTTGGTGAGTTCTGCACACAGCCTAAACAAAGAGCCTGAGACCTTCTGCAGTTAATAAATTGACATATTTGAACAATGTGATAACAAACACTGCAACAGGCCTGGGACTGCTTAGTTAAGGCACAGTTGTAACAAGAGCCTTGGGAGATTTACCTGTGCTGGGACAGCAGATGTGGTTACTCAGAGATTTTGGTAGGATTTTCAAACTCATATAACTGTACTTCATTCCTGTATATTTCAGCTGGGGCCAGGGTCCTTATCATTGCTAACACAGGGATTTATAGCACTTTATTCCCTTTAGCATTCATGTGGAAGGCCATGGAGCCCTCACTCCTAGACTGGCTGATATAAAGATAATCATCTTTGAAGTGAACTTCCTAAGAACCAAGTCCTCCTCCAGCTGGAGGCAATGGAAATGCTATTGCTGGCTTCAGTGGTAGTAAATCTCTGCTCTAACATTTTCTATGGCACCTTTTCCTGGAACAGATGCATTTGCTTGAGCATTCATTACTAATTGCCTGCATTTGGGGGGGTTATTGTTGAATGAGACTTCTGTTCCTCTTTGTTTAACAAGGGCTCTCTACCTTGAGCAAACCTTTTAAATATCGAACTTGCTTATTATCTTTCTCCTTCATCTTCTCTTACTCAACCATTTAAAAGGGAAATGTGTAGGATAGGAGTTTTGGCAGATAGTTTATAAATTGTAACTTTTGATGTTATTTTTGGTGATGCAGAGGGAGGCAGACAGAGAAATCTCATTTCAGCAACTGGGTTCCCACACCACATTGCAGGGCAACATGATTTGAAATGACAGAGATACCAACCCCAAGAATCAGGATTATAGGATGGAAATGCACATTGGCTCCTCAGAACAGCACTGCCAGGGCACACTTTTGTCTCTTGCTGAAGTGCTTGCACAGGGGCTGGGTTTTTGCTCTCCCCTTGCACTCTGTGTTACCACTTCTCTCATCTCACATTGTTTATTTAAAGGCAATTGGTCCTTGATTCCCAGCCACAGACACACATGTGATACCAGTGTGCCAAATTTTCTCTCTCCTGGGCACAGGCCTACAACGTGTTGATATTGAGGTAAGATGAGGATGCTCAGCACCACAAAGTCAGGCCCTAAGCAAAAGGCAAATGTAATGTTTCAGCAAGTGAGTAACGAATGGACAGAGTGAAGGTGGTGATTAAAGGCTGTTATAAGTATGCTTTGTGGTTCTGGTGTTGCAGTCCCTGTGACTTATTTCTTCACAGAGTACCTCTGATAATCCTATCAGGTACTGGTAATGTTCCCATGTACATAGTGTTTTGGTTTAATGTTTCTCCACTAAGGGATGGATTCTGTTTCAACAGAACAGGGGGAAGCACTGAACCTCTACCGCAGCAAGCATTTGTCCTTACTCCCTCTTTCACCAAATTTCACATCACAGAGGGCACCAGCAATGAAGCTCACCTCACATAAGGTGAAGGTAGACAGGCATTTAGCTACACAACAGCTGGTCACTCACATTCCCCTTGTGGCTGCTGGGAAGAACCAGACACCTGTATGCTGTGAGTCCTCTTACCTGTTTTAGGTGTTCAGGAGAATGTGACTCAAGACCCCGTAGTGCCTTATGCCTCAGTGACTAGTGCAGGTACCTTTGCTTATCTGAATCCCATGCCTTGATGATTTCCTTAATATCACCTTAAGTCCATCTCACACCATTTTGGAGATGTATACAGAACTTTCAAGCCTTTTCTCCCTGCGTGCATTGGAGCACTTTGATGAGTGGGCACAGTACAGGATTTAAGGCACTAACTGAAATCGCCTGATGGCAAAGCAACATCCACCACATGCTAGAACCGCCCCTCTGGCTTGCACTGACATCGAGAGCTTGGTATCAGCAGGAAGCAGTGGTTGAAAGGGCAGATCTGGTGAGGTGTTTACAGTCTTCTCCACGATAAAAAAAAGAAGAAGATTGGTTTGCAGATAAAAGGTTGTCATGCTGCAAACTGAAAGCAAGGAAACTCTGTTGTTCCCATTTAAGACTCAGCTTTAGTTGAGTGTTTGGTCCTGCTGCCTCAGACAGGCTGCGCTTCCTTTGAAAATTCAATTCCAAGCTAATTTCTTCAATACCAGCTAAGAAGCCACAGAGCCTCTTACACTGAACCCTGTCTTTTGAATCATTCTTCTCAAAGTGCTTGTTTCTCTGTAACTTTTGGTCACTGCTTTTAGAGCCAATTGCTTCCTGGTTCTGAGAACTGATGGAGCAGGGTGCCTCACAGCAGGGCTGGCGTAATCTGGTCTCCACTTACCAACACTCTGCTTAGCTTTTGCTAACCAGGCTGGCCAGAATCTCCAGTGAGGAGTCAAACCTAAAATCGGGAAATTCAAACTTCCATCACCAATGAAATACATCTCTCATGACTACAGAAAATTCCACCCTTGAGTCTGAATTTCGTATCCTGGATTTTGCCGCACTGCCTGCCTGAGAGCATCATTGCAGGAAGGTGAGGCAGGAGTCGCTGTCTAATTGAAATGCTCGTGGCATGCATATGTGCTAAGTGAAGGCCTGCAATAAAACATTTGAGTTACTTGCACTTTGAAGCAGTAAAGCCTTAAAGAGTTAAAAAAGGTTTGGTTTTGTTTTTTTTTTCTTCCCGCCCCCCCCCCCAGGTCCTTCAGGCCAGGAACTATTTGCAATGCATGGAGCACCTTTGGGATCTGACTGCTCTTGTGACTCCCTTTTGCAGTGCTCCGTGTTCATATCTTTTCTGATTTCCATGAATCTGACAGGGTTCAGCAGAGTGAAGCATAATGCAGTGACATGAAACTCTCTCAGTGATTTTCAAAACATGCAACCCATAAATCACTCACCTTAACCTGGGCCCAAATTTGCATGGATCTGGGGGTCATGTGTCTCAAAGGCTAACTCACTAAGAGTCCAACCGGTCCCAGCTGTGTGTGAAGCACGTAACAGAGTTCTAAAGGTAGATTTCAGATGGCTTCAGGGTTTGTAATGGATGCTTTGCACAGCTGTAATGATGAGTGGGTGAGGAGAGCGAAGAATGAATGAAGTGTGGGTGGTGGAAATATTCAGCGGGCATGTCGTGGCCAGGGGAGGGAAGCACAGGGGCCTCTCAGCCTCTGTGCTGGGAAAGGCATCGAGGCTCCCTGGACATGGGTCCCAGTTATTTATTTATTTCGTCTCCGACACATTCCCATTAGGAAAGCAAAAAATGTGAAATGGATACCGCGGCCTTTGAAAGCAGGGAGCTGACTGTGGCTGAGCAACAGAGCCGGCTTAGAATCTGCTTCCAAACGTGTGGGTGCCTCTTGGGTTTCCTCAGCTATTTTATGGCCCATTTTCAAAGATTTCTGTAAAACCAGGCCAACAATGTCTGCATCCCCTACCACATCAGTGAAAAATTGGACCCTGTTTCAGAGTCATGTAAATTCCTTCTATAAGAAACATTTACATTTTGCAAAGTGTAAATTTAGCAGAGCACTTTGGGGGCTGCCTTTGGCCCTGTTGCATTGCAGTTGCCACGGGGATGGTTGGCTGAGAGCTTTCCATTAGCAACCAGAAAAATGAGCAGTGCTTGTAACCCGGCATTGCAAAGGCTTCTTCCAAGATTGCCATGAGCTGGTCAGAGAGCTGATAAGATAAATCCACCCTTACTCTTCTGTATTTTCATGGGAACTCGCCTGTAAGAGAATAACTTCAAAGCCTAGTTCATCTTTCTTTAGTGTATCATCATATAGAATCATAAAAGCTGGAAAAGACTCCCAAGACCATGGAGTCCAGCCATAACCTAGCTACCGTGAGCAGTAAACCATATCCTGAAGCACAACAGCTACAGATTCTTGAACACCTCCAGGGATGGTGACTCCAGAATCTCCCTGGGCAGCCTGTTCCAACCCCTCACCACTCGCTCAGTGACGAAGTTTTTCCTAATGTCCAATCTAAACCTCCCCTGGCATAACTTGAGCCCATTTCCTCTCGTCATGTTGCTGATTACTTGGGAGAAGAGCCCAACACCAGCCTCACTCCATCCTCCTTTTAGGTAGTTGGCACCATAAATGTAATAAAGCAAACTTCTGACTTCTTGGCTTTTCATGTTTGTTGTTCCTAGAGATGTGGGAGTTTTTTTGCATACATAAAATATACACAACAACTTTTATGTCTAAGGCCCTAGCAGTTTAAGCACAGTCCAGTTCTTTATTAGCAACATATTTTTACAGCTAGGACTTGATTGGGCTGAGAAATACTAGAAATGTGTTGACTAACAGATTGTTAAAAATAAAATATGTGTAATGTCTAAGTAATGCCAGAAATTTGTGCTGAAGGTTGAATGGCTGCTCATGGTCCACAGCTGCAACCACAGCTGACAGAGTGGATGAAAAGATACTGTGCTGCATTGCTGCTGCTGGGCATAGAATGAGTCATAGAATGGTTCAGGTCGAAAGGGACCTCAAAGTTTATCCAGTTCTAACCCCCTGCCATAGGTAGGGACACCTCCCACTAGAACAGGTCGCTCAAGGCCTCATCCAACCTGGCCTTGAACACCTCCAGGAGGGAGCACCTATGGCATCCCTGGGCAACCTGTGCCAGCATTTCACCACCCTCACTGTAAAGACTTTCTTCCTATCATCTAGTTTAAATCTGCCCTCTGCCAGTTTAAACCCATTACTCCTTGTCCTGTCATTACAAGACCTTGTAAATATCCCCCCCACACCCAGCCCTCCTGTAGGCCCCCTTCAGATGCTGGCATGCTGGGGTAAAATGATGGCTCCCCTGCAGTCTGGGCCAAACTCGGTGGGTTCTGTAGGAGCGGAGAATGTCTTCCCCTGCAGAACAATGGAGCCATTCAATCGAGAGAGGAGCAAGGCTTTCAAAGTCATTTTTCAGCCAGATTAAGGACGAAAAAAAGAAGTCTTTAAAGCAGGGCAAGAATGAGTGCCATTGCTAGCTGTCACGTTGGAGGCCATAAGGAAAGCGATGGAAACTCGAGGCATGCCAGCGTTCCGCTGCTTTCTGCTACAAGAGTCTGTAAGTGACACTCAACCAGGAGAGAGCTTTCGGCACAGCTGATGTGCAGCTTGAAAAGAGGCAACGTAACGAAGGCGCTGCAGGGGGAAGTGCCTTCAGTCCAGCTCAGGAACATCTGGTTTATTGCAACAATAACTACTGTAATTATATCACTGCTGGAAAAGCTGCTCTAGGTTAGGTTAAGTCTGTGGTTTCTATAATAAACACTGCTTTAGAGGAGTGGGGGTTTCAGTATTTCAGCCATGTCAGATCACACTGAACCGAGCTGTGATTTGATGCAAAAATAACAAAATATGGACAACATAAAAGCATTATTTCTAACCATATACTGTTTGAGATATACTCTTGGTTTATTCCTCGTTATAGCAAGTGGAAGGTATGCCAAGGAAGCAAATTGTTGGCTGACTGACCGTATTTCACTGATAAAAACTAAAGAAGTAATTTTTTTGTCAGTTGGAAGTAGGCTTATTAATACTTCTAGTAATACACATTGCTGTAATAAATAAACACGCATCCCACAAAGGACTTTGTTCTCTCTTTACATACAGAGACAACTAAGGAAGTGGCCTTAGGTCAAGGAGCTGCTCGATGGTGGAGCATCTCCTAGTAAGAATATAGTAATTTTTGGAGCTGAATGCCTGTGTGCTGGGGCTCACTACCCAGCTGCTGGATTATTTCATTAGCCATTAAAAAATGAAGTGCTCCAACTCCAGCACAATGGGTTTCTATCTAAAGGAGCGTCCGAGCCTAGACAAGCCTCACTGCTGCAGAACCAACTGGATTCTCTCAGCGGGCAAGTCTATTTCCTGACTCTCACACAGCAGCAAGACACAAGTGTGTGCTTTCTTGGCAGCAAAGTGCTTTCACTGACCCTCCCTCAGCAGTCACAGCAGCAGACCTGCCATGGGCTGGGCCTTGCACATGGACATTTTCTCACAAAGCAGAGACAAACCAGTGTGTATTCTGCTGCCAGGCAGTCTGCAGTCAGCTTGGCCTCTGCTGTAAATGCTCACCAAACCTACACAAATTTAGTGTACTAACGAGGTATGGAAAAGAATGGGTCAGCATCTTGCTGACAGGGGGAACTGGGAGATATCACTCCATGTGTATGGATTTGGTTACTGAAGAAAGGTGCAATGGATCCCAAAGTTCCTCAGCCCTTTGGGAATGTAAGACTGCTGGAGAGAGATGTTACAATTGTAGCGGAGAGAGATGTTATGATTGGAGTTTGCATCTCTACCTCCATCTTTTTACAAAGGCATGGAGTGACAGGATGAGGGGTGATGGTTTCAAACTGGAATAAACTGGATTTAGGTTAGGAAGAAATTCCTACCCATGGGGGTGGTGAGGCATTGGAGCAGGTTGCCCAGAAAAGTTCTGGAGGTTCCAGCCTTAGAAGTGTTCAAAGCCAGGCTGGACAAGGCCTTGAGCAACCTGGTTTAGGAGAAGGTGCCTCCTGCCTATGGCAGGAGTGTTGGAACTGGATGATCTTTAAGGTGCCTTCCTGCCCAACCCATTCTCTGGTTCTGTGAGCTCACAGTTTGAAAGGTTTGCTGCTGTGTGTTCAATGGCACACATCTGTACACAGTACATCAGCTGCTAGAATTTGCATGTTCAGTGTCTGCACCATTTTAACAACCAGCTCAGGATTCTTGCATACTCCCACTGGCAAAATATTACCTGAGCAAGACTCAACTTATATTAAACATGCAAGTGTGGGTTTGTGTGTGATGCAGACTTCTGGTTTATGAATGCAGGTTAAACATTATCTTCAGTTTTATCTCCTGCAGCTAAAATAGTTTCTACCAGCTCAGTGCTTGGATTGGAAATGATCCCTGTGCTTCAATACAGACAGAGCAAAATAAAGCCAGAATTCCACTCCTTTTTCTGGCTGTCACTGTAAATTAATGGAGCGGAAGCAGCATCACTTAAGTGGCAACTAAACCATGCTGAAGGCAGAGCAGTGAATTTTTGATGAATGTGTTTATTATATAAGTGATCATCCTGTGGATACTTTAGTTTTATATCTGGCCCTGGGTTTATTTCATAGTCTTTGATTGTAGTGATTTCCACAAATGACTTAATTCTTTGTGGTTTTGTAGCAAAAAGGTTAATTTGGAATTACAAATGGAAGAACAGGTCATCAACTATGACAGTCATCATTCCCTTGCATCAGGAGAACCACAGAACAATCTACATGAGCTGAAGTATAGGAGAGTTTATCTTGAAGTTATGCAGAAAATATGAAAGGCCTGATTATGAAACTGGTGAGGCATAAACTTGAGGCCTGCCCTATACTCATGCTAAATGCCAGCTCCAATTCTGGTCTGGTCCTTCAGACAGGAAAAGTCAAAAGTAAATGGTTTGCAAGCTGCTGGCAACAGTACTGGGCATGTCTTAACCATGCTAGCTTTAAAATACCACCTAGAAGGGCGATGAACCCTTCACCTTTCTTTTTTGGGATGATAAAAATTCTACATCTCTGCTCCTGCCTGCCAAGGCACTGAGTCTTGGAAGAGGTGGAATATTGCCTGGCTAATGAGAAGTGTCCTCAGGTGCCTTTCTTGTCAATGGCTCTAGATAGCTTCCAGCACCAGGCACTCATTCAAACAGAGAAGGTAAGGAACTGCAGACTTTGCTTCAGTTTACCTGTTGTCAGCCCTAAAATGCTGACCTTTCTCTCCCTGTACTCCAGCCTGGGGCTGGGCTATTCCATATAATCCATACCTTTCATGATTCCATATATAAAAGAAAAAGAGAAATGTTTTGATTTTGCCTTTTTAAATAGTGTTTAAAAAAAAAAAATATATCAAGTATCTGACTGAAACACGATTTAAAAAACCCCAAACACCCAGAAGACTTAATTTCCAATTTTCTGGCTTTTTCTGTTTTTGCAGTGTTTGCTTAGTACATCCAGACATCAGAGAACTCTGCTTGTGGTGGGCTGACTTCCTCCCATGGTGCTCCTAAGTCATCACCCATTGGTCCAAGCCCCTTCCATCTCTGCTGAGCTCGTATCAGAATTCCTTGTGCTGAGTATGGTGCAAGCTCATTTCCAGCGAGAAATATTTACTGGCACTGGCTTCTTGTGTTTGCAGCATGAGAAGGATGGGGCAGCAGTTGGAACCATGGCAGAGTCCTGTTTCCACTACAGATATTCCCCTTGAGCGCTAAGGGTTTATTACTAAAAAATTACTGAATGATGGAGTTGGGGCTTTTTCAGACTGCTGCTCTGGAATGGAAAGCTCTCTTCTTTCTGAACAAACTGGATAAAAAGGGATTTTAAGCGAGGCAATGAAGTCTAGCAGCCACAGCAGAGATCTGGGCTATTTGCAGTGATACCATGAAGGTGCTGCTGCCAGTGATGAGAGTGTTTAATTGTGTCCTCATTCGTTAAGTGCTTGTTTCACTGTGCTGGGTGCATCTGATTTTGCTGTCCAAGATTAACTGATGTTTTAGGTGGATCTTTCCTGCTGTCTCCCAACATCGTCTGTGCCATAGCAGCACCTGGCATCACTGTGATAACATGCTGAACTGAAGTTAGGTCTTTCTAGCTGGTTATTTTTGTGCATGTCTTTTTCTTCCACTCCTCCAATTCAGAAATCTCCCTCCGGTAGCCTCCAGAGAACAGCCCAGAGGGGAGAGCTCATTTTCCCTTCATCAGAAAACATCGCTGTCCTCCCGGTGCTCTCCCGTGGTGCGTCGGCCTTTACTCTCTGGCCCAGCTATTGAAGGGCTGCTTCGCCCTGGAGGAGCTTTCCCACATGCTGGATTGTCAGGGGACCGCCTGACCGTGGTCAGTGGTTTCTGTGTGCGGACACGTAGGCGGGAAGGGGCAGAGGGGCCACGCTGGAGGAGAGCACAACAACTGCAGGAGGGGAGGCCTGGACCAGAACTGGCGTTCGTGGGCGAGGAGCTAGCTGCTGGCCTGCCAGGGTGTGGGCTCTGTGCAGACAGCTATCCGTTAAGGCATTAAAAATAAAGTAGCAGGTTCTCACATTGCAGCCCTTGGCTTCTGAAGGGCTTTGTCTGTCTCCCAGCGACTTGCATGCAAAGTTTGTCATCTGTCCATGTCTGCTACAGTTGCTTGGCAAGTGTCTACTGACAGGATACCTGCACCCTGCAAACACTTCAGGCTGGTCCTCGCCTGCAGCATGCTCATAGCTCTGCCTTTAGATATGAGCTGGTGGTGTGGTTTCGAGTGTGCCCCCCACCCTGTTTCTCACTAATCTGGGCTGCAGAGATTACCACAGACACTAACGAGCAGTCTCAGGGCTGACATTCGGATACAGCCTGCAGTGAGTCTGAGTCTATGGTTGGGATCCACCTTCCATGGGAAGCTGTGAAATTCTCTATTCCTGATGCTGACAGTCTGCACCCCACTGCAATGGCACATGGAGCAAACCCCTGTCTGCCTAGCAGCACCACAGGCTGCAGAACCCAGATTTCCACCACCCCTGGCTGAGTGAGCAATAAAGCATCTTGCAGTGTGGGAGTTTTCTGTGCTGTTCCTTGTGTCTGTGCCAGCTGTAGCCAAGTGATGGTTGGCAATGCCTCCTGATTTTGTAGCTGAGATGTATAAATACAGCAAGTCTGAGATAGTATCTCATGGTGTAATTCTTTTGCATCCCCAGGCATTGACAGGGGGTTGTAACTACTGTACAAGTTCAGACCTAAGCGAGAACCCCTGGAGTGCACCCACATGGTACCTGCAGCACGAGGTGCTCTGACTGGGCCTGGTCTTCTGCTCTGCCAATGTCAACCCTTAGTGCTCATCTCCCTCCGAGGTCAACAGAGGCTCAGAACATGCAGCATTATTTAGAGGTACAAAGTACCTCAGCAAATCCAGTTCCCTGGCTGGCTCAGGTTCAAATCAAGGCTATTGATATTGTCTTTAAGTCAATACCTTAGACCCTCGGTCACAAGAGGTTAGATAAGATTAAAGAACTAAGGTTTTTTTAATCTATTGAATATTAAAAATGGCCACTTCTGGCTTTTCATTCACACCATCTGTTGCCAGCAGGTTGTATTGGCAGTTTCAGGACAGATGAATAATTGTTCTTGATTTTGGCACACCGAGAGGTTAAAAATAAATCTTTAGCCACACGGCAGAGTCCCCAGCCATTGATTTCTCTAAGAGATTTTGGTAACTTGGAAAGAAAATACATGGTATGAGCCTTCCTAGAATTACTTCTCCCAGCCACATGTGATATAAATAAAACCAACCTCAAGAATCTGGCTTAGAATATGGAATAACATTGTGCTGCAGCCTTTCTGCTGTTTACCACAGCAAATGCTGAATTACAGGCGTTGCTCTACATAACATTTCAATCTCTCAATGGTACCCACAGCTCTCAACACTCTTGTTTCTTTCCCATGTTCACCACAACTTGCCAGCAACGTTTCAGAACAGAGCAGGCATTTTGCATCAACCTCTCTGTGTTGAGAAATGCATACACACTGCACAGCTGTATGTAAGGCACAACATAACCCCCTGCTACAGCATCCTTACCGTGTTCTGCGGTGCTAAAGGATTAAGACAGTCCTGGGATGCACGTCTGAAGGTGTCCCTGAGCTGGGGATCTGCAGTGTAGAGACAGTGCTGTCAGGTCCCGTGGGGTTGAACTGTTGTTCAGTTCCCAGTGGCCACAACTGTTGGTAGCTGTGTTCCTTCTGGTGAGCCTTGGTGCAGAGGAAGTAGGAATGTAGGTCATACAAGTCTGTTAGGTTTCTGCTTTGAGAATAATCTGGCTAAACAAAAGTCCATCCCCAGGCCAGAATGCAAATTGAGGGAGACTCAAGAAGGGAACCTGCAGAAACTTCCAATCATCTGAAGTTTAGATGACCAAGACTGCTAACTGAAACCAGTGCAAGGGCCAAAGATGAGCTCTTCAAATGCAGATATCAGAGTTTAATGCACAAACAGCCAACAAGGGACAGATTGAGATGAAGACAAAGAGCTATGTCAGGTTGATAGGAGTGTTAAAAACATTCCATCAAGCATCAGGCATGAGGGGCTTTTTGACAGGATCACAACGTGCACGCAGGAACTCACACTTTGGGCGGGATGCAGATTTTTTGACCAAGTTCTTTGTAGGGCTATTTACTCCTTTCATTAAGTTTTGTCTTCCTGGTTACTATAACCAAACTTTTCAAGAGAATATCTGGAAAATAGATGTAAAATGCTGAACACCTCTGAAAATCCAGGCATTATAAGGATGCCCAACTGGAAGCTCAGCTCTTCTAGCCAGTTTCTGACACCGTGCAACCCCTTAGAGGACACTGGATATAACTCTGCATCCACCAGCATCCATGAGAGGGTGCTGCATCAGGGTGGAGGGACAGAACTTAATCACAGGACACCAAGACCAATTTAGAGGTGGGGGAAACTGACCCAGCCCACTCTTTCCAGTCTCTGCTTCCAGCCTTCTCCTGAATCCTGGGTTTTCCCAGTCTTGCTGGAGTCTAGCCTTTCCCTGGTGTGGAAAAGTAACTGGGGGAGCTGGACCATAACAACAGCTGAGGCCAGCAGAGGAAAAGGCTGGGAGTATCGCTGGCAGCAGAGCTGGGAGTATCACATTTCCAGTCGGTGTTGACTGGAAATACATTACGGAGAGTTAATGAAGAGAGAGGGAGGAACAAGCATGAGGGTGGTGCTAGCAGGGAGTGAGCCGTAAAGGTCCCTTTCTGGTAGAAGAGAGGGAGCAGGAAGACAGGACATCATCTGAGAGAAAAAAAAAAGGACTTTAATATAGGCTTTCCTCTTTTCTTTTGTGAAGAGTTTACACATACAGCGCTTCTGAATCTGGGGGCTGAGGGTGGGGAGGGCAGATTTCTACAGAGTATCAGGCGTGGGCTCAGACCTGCGTGCACTTTGAACTGCTGTTTTTGATCTGTGGGCCTTTGACAGTTTAATTTGAGGGTCAAAGAGCCTCTTAAATACACAGAAATTACCTTCACAATGTTTTGGAGGTGTGGGCATTACCATCTTCGTTTGAGTTAATGGCTACCTAACTCCTCCAGAACCACAGGGCAAGGAAAGAATCCAGGGATCCCAGCTCACCACCACATGCTCTGCCCACCAGCAGGACAGCCCATTGCCACCTGACCCTGTGTGCTGGGCAGAGCGGCTGATGGATGCTTTTGCTTCCTGGAAGCCAGTCAGTAGCAGTGTCTGCTGGTAGCCTGCATGGCCAGATCACTCTGTGGTCAGAATAGGAAAGGTTATTCATTCTTCTTTTGGGACTGCAGCAAATCTCTGCAGGAAAAGTGGCCAGCCAGAAAACGACAACAACAACAACAAAACAAAAACTACAACAACAACAAAAAAACAAACCCACAAAAACCCAAAAACCAAACACCACCCCCCCCCAAAAAAAAAAAAAAGAAAAAGCCTCAGATAAAGTTAAATGATTTAAACATTGGCTTAACTCTCCCCAAAGCCACTAGTGAAAATACCACAAGCATGTGCAAGAGATGGATGTCTGTGGATGGACCTCCATAACCTCCTTCACAGCCTTTTCTACAACATCAGTGCAGGCTTAGACAAAAAGTAGTCTTGTTCTTTTCAAGCCAGCATGAAGTACAGCCAGGAAGGATTAGTCATCAGAGATTTTTGGTAGTTGTAGTTTGGAACCCCAACTGGAGTGTTTGCTTTGTACAAAGCTAATAAAAGCTAAAAAGCTCTAAATCAAGAACTGGCCACTATCTTGGTCAAATCTTGTGTCTTTTCAAAATAGCTTTTAACTAAACTATCTGTTAGGAGAAATTTTCCTTTTTACGCCCTCACAGCACAAGACACACGTGAAAGAAACAACCCTGCCCTCTTCCCCAAGGAGCTGTAACAACGTTGGCTTTTCAGCAAGATTTTGCAGGATTTCTTATTAAAAGATATTCTGAATTAGTTTTTAATAGGGAAAATTTTTGTTATTTTTTTGTAACCAAAATAGAAGAGATGCAAAATCATTCTCAGAGGGGTTTTACCCTCTAGGATGGAACTGAAGATTTGTCATAGCTTGGTCTGAAAAACATATTTGACAGTTCTGTGAAACAATACCTGGATTTCCTCAGTCATTGGCCACTCACAATGGTTCATCCATCCTGTAGGTTTCTGCTTTCTGCTCACTTTGGCAGTTGCCAGCTTTGGCCAGATGAGCAGTAATTTTTTATTTTTTTTTTTCTTGTTTTGTGCACAATTAAGATTTGCTTCTCCAATCAAGAGAATTTTCTGCAAAGTGTTTAAGAGGTAAGTCCAAGTGGTTCTGTGCACTTTGAATCCCTGAAATGAATCATGGAAATTATGTGCTGTTATTAAATGCTGTACAGCTACAGTGGCTATAAAAACAACGAAGAGACTCTGAGGTAGTGGCATAAATCTTCAGCTGGTGCTAATCAGCACTGCCCCACTGAACTGGAGAGAGCTGCAGGGATTGAAATGAAGGCAGATTCTGACAAGGGCTGCAGTTTGTTCTCTGCATGAAAAGAACATGCTTTCCCCTGAAATCCACACTTCTGGGGGCTTTTCAAGCAGGCCTTCTCAAGTGTGAGGCAGTGTGGAGAACAATGTAGAAGGTGTGGTGGCTAAAGGGAGGACACAGGTGAGAATCAGCAGAAGTCCAAGACACCATGTGCTAGGGCAGATATCAAGGCTCCCACAGTGAGTACTGACTTGAGATGGAGTTGAGGCTGCTGTGCTCTCTCCTAGGTCCTCACTGCTCATTGCCTTTTCCTGTCCATGCTGCCTGTCTCTCTTGTTAATATACCTGTGCATCTAGATGGTCTTCTGTGCCCCCCCCCCCCCAAAAAAAAAAAAAAACAAAAAAAAAAAAACACCAA